>WEDG01008276.1:0-56193 GCA_017591395.1 Schistocephalus solidus
ATTTGTGCGGTCTTGAGGGAAGAGATCGTATTGGTCTATGACAAGCAAAGAGTCTGAAATTAAGGGATGGATCCAACATTCAGTTACACATAAAACATCAGGCATCAACTCGAAAGCAATAGCTCTATTCAATTCAATTCAATTCAATTTATTGAGGGAAATAGGCATGGGCCTTTGAGTACCCTATTTGTAACGTAAAATTAAGTGCGGTATACAGAGAAACCGTGTGGGTTGCCAAGGTACAAAAGGCGGTCATAAAATTTGACAAGTGGTGCACGACTCTCGAGGGTTAAGATAAATGCCTCATCGCTCAGGCTCGTTGCGGAACATACAAACTGTCAAGGTTCCTTTTAAAGCTTTCCAGCGATGGTGACATCACAACGTCTTCAGGGAGGGCATTCCATGGTTTAAACCACTCTGACAGAGAAGGAGAACTTGCGCACATCCAGTCTCGCCTGCTGGACACGCAGTTTCAATGGGTGACCTCGGAGATGGGTCGTGGTGGCAAATTCAAAGAAGTCCGAGAATTCCAGGGAACAATCCAATCCCTTCACAATGCGGAATATCTGCAGGAGATCACCACGCATTTGCCTATAGCTCAAAGGGAGCAGATTAAAATTCATTAGGCGGGTTGGATATGGCAAGGAGCTTTGACTTCTAACCATTTTGGTGGCTTTCCTCTGTACTGTTTCGTTGAACCATCTTATTTATAACAGATCTAGCATTAAGTAATAGGACATCTAGGGTAGTTCGAGTATCCAAACTAGGGTTATCCTTATTAAGTAAAAAAAAATTTGGATATGGGTTATTAAGTTGGATGTTATTGTGGCTTGGAGGGTAATTGCCAACTGCGCCATAAGGATTGGTATATAGAAGTTCATTAACAAAAGGCTGAGAGGGATATCTGAAAGGTGTAGGAATAAAACTTTCCGGTATTGAACCACCATAGGGGTTACGACCGGGATATGCCTGTTGGTAGTTAAAACGGAATGACGGGAAGTTAGATGTAATATAGGGGCTGCTGGGAGATGGTAAGCAGCTATAAGAATTAAATGCTGGAGAGTCAGATCTTGTATATCGGTTTACATGGTTAGGGTTATTTGTCTGTTGGAGAGGCTTGCTTGGTTTTGGAGAGGGCAGTATGCGATTACTGAGACCTGCGCAGTCTTTGCTTAAAAGTAGACAAGTTATTTGATAACCTCATATCGTTGTTAAATTCATTTTTTTGCCAACCACTTTACCACTGAAACTAGCCTCACTCACGTATTCAAAAAGAAATAGCTCACCTTAAAAATTCACATTCGGTTGGAACTGATAACATTCCAAACTCACTTATTAAACAGTAAAGGGACTTCCACCTTTACTAAGCAAATTATTCTAGGTATTTCTCGAAAATGGTTACTTCCCCGATTTTTGGAAAACTTCTATTATTATACCAGTTTTTAAATCTGGTTCCCGATTTGACATCCATAACTATCGCGATGTTCATAAAACGCCCTCTCTTGCTAAACTCTTCGAAAAACTAATTGAAAAACGAATCACGGATTTGTGCATAAGTGAGAAAGTTATAAACTGTACCAAACACGGCTTTTTACCGGACCGCTCTTGTGAAAACTGCCACATGACTTTTCTACATCTGCTTACCTCTCTTCGTAATGATCATCTCTCTGTAGTAGTTATCTATTTTGATCCTTGAAAGGCATTCAATAAAGTGCCTCATAGACGACTTCTACATAAACTAGAAGCTATAGGATTTCGTAGTCCCCTCACTAATGTCATAAGAATTTTACATAAATTATCGAAAAAATGTTTAAGTGGGGTCCGCATACTCAAGTGCTACCCCGATTTTTAGTGGTGTCGTTCAAAGTACCGTATTAGGTCCTTTGTTGTTCT
This sequence comes from Schistocephalus solidus, assembly GCA_017591395.1. Taxonomy (NCBI): domain Eukaryota; kingdom Metazoa; phylum Platyhelminthes; class Cestoda; order Diphyllobothriidea; family Diphyllobothriidae; genus Schistocephalus; species Schistocephalus solidus. The sequence continues at coordinate 1,894 of WEDG01008276.1, forward strand.
TACTGTATATAAATGATATTTCATCGATAGTTAAACATTCTCAATCTTTTATTTATGCTGATGACCTCAAATGCGTGTATTCCTTCTCTAACTCTACGACCGAACGGTGCCTAGAACAAATTCATTCAGACTTAGACGCTCTTTCGGCCTGGAGCTCCACATGGCTAATGGAGTTCTCACCTACTAAGTGTCGCTTCATGAGTTTTGGGCCCGTAAGGCTGCCGCAACCTCATATTTTTAAGGTTGCACTATGACTATATGTTCCACCATCCTCCATCCAACCAATAAATAAGATTTTAAACCTCATGCCGATAGAATTACGGCCAAAGCTGCTCAGATTTATGGCTTTATTTCTTATAATTTCTACCTTCCAGAAATTAAACTAAGACTTTATCGTATGTTTGTACTTCCCATTCTTCAACTTTGCTGTCCCTTTTTCGGTTAAATGAACGAATCTAGCTGTTCAAAAATTGAAAATGTCCAAAGAAATTTCACAAAAAATCTCCTGTTTTCGACTCTTTCAACTACTTCCTACTCAACCAGATGCCAGCTGACGAAGCTAAAATTTCTTTGGGTCAGGAGACTAGAAGCAGGCTTTTGTCTCCTTTTCCGACTAAATAATAGCTCAACTCTTCCCAAGCTTTCTGTCATTACCCCCGTTATTTTTCCTTATAACTTAGGAAATTCTGCAATAATTATACCTCCTCCTGTATACTCCGCGTGTAAACGCTCTCTATTCTTTGCTTCTAGGTATATTTTTCATTGGAATAACTTGCCAATTGCAAGAGGTCATTAACTTGTCTATCTGCATTCAAGCGAAGACTGCACATATATCGTAGCATTGATTCTATTAACCTTTAATTTTCCTCATCTTTTCTTTGAAATGCTACTCAATATTACCCTTATCTAACACCTGACCTTATTTTCCTAAGCAGTTCTTTTCTCATACCTTCTATTCGAAAATGAAGGCCTATTGAACTCTGTCTCCATTTTTAAGGTTGAAGTTTTTTTCACTGCCTACTTTTATAGTTAACCATTAATTTCGAAACATCGCTAATTGTTGACCTAGCAGGACAAGTTCTGTCTAAATTAAGTCACTTTCAAGTCACTTTATTGAAGGGAAGTAGGCTTTCGCCCTTGAGCTCCCTATTCATATGCAAAAATGTCAAAGGTTTAAATGTTTACAGTGATATATCTGACAAATGAAAATGTAGGGTCATCGATATGTGTGGGCTAGGCGCAACCTGCCACTGTTTACACAATCTTCATTATATTGACAATAGTTTCTCAGAAAATGAGTATCTAGTTTGAATTTAAATGCATCAACAGTTTCTGAAAGGACAACATCCTCAGGAGTCCGTTCCATGCTCCAACGACCCTCTGCGAAAAAGGTGTTCCGACGGACTTCCGTGTGGACTAACTTCCTCTGCAGTTTAAAGGGATGACCCCGCAGATGTTCCGTCCAAGCCAATTCGAAGAATTCAGCAAATTCTAGGGCACAATTGCGGCCTCCTGACAATCCGGTAGGTTTGGATGAGGTCACCGCGTAGTTGCCTGTAATTTAGAGGAAACAAATCAAGTTCAGCCAGTCTGGCTTTTAAAGGCAGATGCTAAGTTTCTTGTCCATCTTTGTTGACCTCGCCTGCACTCATCTCAGGTGAAGATTATCCTTCTTAAACCACGGACGCCAGGCCTGGATGGCATATTCCAAGTGAGATCGAACAAATACCCCGTAGGTTTTTTGGAAAGTTTCCTTATCAATCTGCTCAAATCCACGTCTGAGCGCAAATAAGATTTATGTCAGGTATAATGCTCCTTTAGACTCTATGCAAATGGTTTGAGTGAGGTGTTTAGTAGAACACAGAGATCCTTCTGTTCCTCAACAATTGAATGGGAATGCTCATCGAGAAGGTATTGGTAGGAATCATCCTTCTCACTGGTCCTTATAGTATGGAGTCTTAGGACAACACACTTCACAACGTTTAAACTGAATGGCCAATGAACAGACTAGCTGCTTAAACGGTTGATCCTATCTTGAAATGCGTGCCTGTTGGCATCAGATCTGATGGTCCTCCACAATTTAACCTCATCTACAAACATGACGGTGCTGCAACCCAGTTCGTCGATACAGTCATTGATGCAGACTAAGAAGAGTAACGGCTCTAAGGCGGAGCATTGTGGGTCACCACTTAGAACCGGAGTAGGTTTTGAATTCGAGATATCGATGCCCACAGTTTGCAATCTTTTTTTGTAAGAAAAGCTGTGATCCATGCAAACACCATTCCTCTTATTCCGATTTCAGATGATGAAAAGGTTAGGCTATGGTCTGGGACACTGTCAAATGCCTTCTTTAAATCTGTGTAAATGACGTCAACCCTACCAGCTTCGTTCTATGCACTAGTCCACTGCTCTGTCCAGAGCAATAAACTGGAAAGACAGAAGCGATTCTGTCTGAAACCATGCTGGAGCTCTGAGAGTAATCGGCTTTCCCCAGGAACTTCATGGTTACCTTCATAATTATAGATTCCATTATTTTACAGCAAATGGAGGTTAGGCTGACAGGCCGATAATTGTTGACATTAGATCGAGCACTACTCTTGTATATGGGGCATATATTTTCTGCCTTCCATTCGGATGGCAGTCTCCCTGATTCAAATGACGAATTGAATAGATGGCTAGGGGTTTGGGGAGTTGCGGTCAATTCTTTCAAGAACTTTGCCGGTATATCGTCCGGACAAAGTAAACTTGCGGTTATCGTACCATGAGAGGTGCTGGGAGATTATATATTCCAGCACTGGACCTACGCTTACATTGTAAAAGTGAAGCTCAGTTTCCCTTTTGAATACTGAGGTGAAGAATCGGCCCAAGTGCTCCGCTTTCTCATCATTTTAAACGAAGTCTTCACCATCCCTGTCCATAGGTACTGCGACTGGGTCCTTTTTTTTTTAAATCGTCTATTGATATAGGGGAATAAAATTAAGGGTTTATTTTCAGCCTGTTGGATTATTCTGGATTCATAGCTCTTCCTTTCCTGGCGTATTATTTTTTTAGCAGCAGTTCGTTGGCAACGAAATTCATTCAGATGTTCTGCTGGCCCTTTTTCCCTGAATATTTTTCTTTTTTTCATTTTTTTCTTTAACTGCCTTTTAAGTTCTCTTGTTAACCACACAGAGCGATTCGTCGGGTTTTATACCTTCACTGGACAATAGCGCTCAATCAGATTAATTACAATCGTCTCAAATGATCACCAGTCATCCTTTGGATTTCCATTGAGCACACAATCGCAATTGACGGACATTAGTTCCTTCTTCAGCGCTCTAAAATCAGCCAACCATATATTTCGCTTACCCTCAGTTCTCTTTTTCCGTTGAGAATAAAGTGAGTAATCCTACAGCAGCGTATTATGGTCACTCTTTCCGATAGGTTCATTGGAATACACTTAATTGATGTTAGATAAGTCTTTTGTAAATACTAGGTCCAGGGAACTGACTATCTAGTTCTTTCTTAATCTCCTTGGTAAATTAACCTTCTGTGACAAAGGTTAGTCAAGAATGAGATTCATTAGCTTACGGCCGAAGGAACTTGATGCACCGTCAATTGTCAGCTTTACCCAGTCTACTGTAGGTGCATTGAAATTTCCAGCAATAAGCACCTCTTGCTGACTTGCTGCTTCCTTGAACAAATGTAGGAGTGACTCATCAGCTTAACTCGGAATGTTTGGTGGTCTGTAGACCGTCAAGAATAGTAAATTTCACAAATAATACTTTATCTTTATTAAGAGAAATTCAAAAAGTAAGAGGGTGTTGGCTTGTTCTACTGTCGAGATTCCTGTCCTTCCGTATATGGGCACTCCACCCCCATGTCTTTTTCACGGTGTCTGTGAAAGGACTGCTTTCCATCTATAGAAAACTCGCAATTCGCGATTTCGGCTTTAAGCCACATTTCCGTTATAGCAATGGTATCGGTGTTTCGGTCTGAGACTAGTGCCTTGAGTTTATTTATTTTCGAAAGCAAACTTTGAGCATTCGTTTATAAAATCTCAATTTAGACTGGGATTGAATGCTAAAATCAGTCAGTGCTGCCCGAGACGAACTGATCTCCACCACGTCCAAGCTATTGTCTGATGAGTGGTTGTTAACTGAGATCCTGCGTGCAATCCTTTTGTTATACGAGCTCTGTACAGTAGGATACTTCGTATTTACCGTCCTCCGTCTTGGTAACGACCTTTCTTGTTGATGTTAGGGGTCCGCTACAAGAAAGAACTCTTCATCAGTTTATTTCATCATCCTTTTTGGAGCCATTTTCCCCTTGCTTGGTTCTCCTCTTGAGTTCGGTTCTCAGTTTCCTCATTTTGTGCATTTCCATCGGTTCATAATTCGGCTGAAAAACGCATCCTGATGTGAGCTACAGAGAGACATTCTCCATTCTAGGAGGTGTGAAGCCTGCAATTCATTTTGCAGAATAAGTTTAAGAGAGCTCGGTAATGATAGTTCATGTGAAACACCCACTTTCCCTAAACGAAATGCATTGTGCACGGTACCACATTCGCCATCTTGAAGAATGGCATTTGAGTATGCTTTGAAGAGATTGAGGTCACATTCGACTATTTACTTTGCAATCAGAGAAGTGGACTAGGGACCCTTTTTTATAACGAGTTTGCTTTTTCGGCGATTATGTCCGTTTGGGGACTTGGTGCTCTGCTTTTTTGATAGGTCGTCAGAATCAGGAAGATGTCTGGGGAATTTGTCAATTTGTCCTGCAGTGTTTCGTGTATCACTAGCACAGGATTGCACTTGAATGTCTCTCGACCAGAAGAAGCTTTGTTCTGAGTTAAAACTCATATATTGTGTTTTCAACTCGGCCTTCTTCGACATCGACTTCTCTCTATTCGGTTCTTCAAATTCTACGAGCTTTTGAACATCAACATTCGCTTCTTCATCCAGCAATGATGGAGAATTTGTTTGTATATTCAGTGAATTACTGATTCTTTTCTGAGCTGGATGAGCTGGTTTGATATCCCTTTCGAAGGAAGAAAATGTCAACTGATTGACTGAGCTCCTAAGGCGTAATTTTAGTTTGCTCTACATTGCGTATGCTTGAGGAAGCTATATTTGCATATCTAATTACTTTTTCTGGAATTCTCGTTCTTACGTGTGTTCTTTTGCCGGCTGAACAATGAGCCGACTCTTTAAGATGGGCCATTTCTTGTTAAAAGTTACCTATCTTTTTCTCTGTCAACAGAAATTTCTGTAGGGAACTTAAACACCCCAGACAAATTTCGTCCTCGTAGGTGACATTCATTGAAGTCATCAGGATTCTCGTACGCTCGGTAGGAGGATTAGAAGTGACAGAATATCAGTTTTTGTCCTTCTTTTCTGTTCGTACGCAATTTTTTATCCGTGCGAATGTGGCAGAATGGTTAGATGCGTCGCCGCAGGTCTTTCCGGTGAGGGTTCGACTGCCGATTGTGGCATCGAGTTTTTTTCCAACGCAGGTTAATCTTGAGCGTCTGTGTTATGCATACCTATCTGAATTCTATGCGAACGCGTTTAATATATAAATCTTCTTTAGTAAATGGATTAGGGGCCAATAAAATTCAGCAGTCACACCTGCGACAAGCAGGTAACGACCCAGCCTTTGTTGTATCTTCTCATTCCACGATTGAGAGCAGATTTAAGCAGCACACCACTGGCATAAATTTTGGTAGCAGGCAAATTTCGAAACTTGCATTTATCGTAAGGATAACCTACGGGACGTGGAAGAATCGGCAGGGAAGGAATATTTGCATAGCCGAAGAATCATAAAGTCCAAGTAAATAACTCGCAAATTTGGAGAATGAGCAATCCACTTAAAATTTATTCCAAAGCAACGAGTCCTTTACACTAAGGTAGCCACTAAAACTTCGTAAACCCAAAGGAATTGAAATTTACAAGCCATTTCAAACGATGCGCACTGGAGTAAGAAGAAACGGAGGGCTTGGAGTAAAGACTTCGGTAATGGGTCTTTCCGAGTTTTCTGCAATAAATATTGATTGAACCCTATTTCCCAAAAGTTCACTTGACCAATGGAAAAAGTTCTTTTGATAGGAGTGGACGTACGTTTCAATCCGAAAAGTTGAAAATTTGCCTGAATTGCCCGACGACTTTGGTAACCTTCCTGTGCTTGTCCCATAAAAGAAACTAATTCACATATAAAGATCTTATTCGAAAGGCATTGGGATTTCTGTCAGTCCACGGTTGTGATCATGATCTTCGAGGCAGATTTTTATGACCTTTGAGCTCCTTTAACATTTCCAAATTACTCCAAACCCATTGAACGGTAAAGTCACTAGCTCGACCAATCGCGCTGAGCTTTGTAGGCGCGGGAAACTTGGTATTTTCGGCGACGGCTCAACCATTAGAATGGGGAATAGTTCAACTATTCCCGAAAGCCAGCTTCCGTTTTCCGCCGAGCGACGCCTGTCGGATAAAATTCTGCAAATAAATGATAATTTTGAGCAACGGTGGCAGGTCTTTGTTGCTTCACTAGATGTATGTGACGAAAAAGTTAAAGTTATCAACCAACTGCCACATCAAAGAAAATTGGAACTATTGCTTAACTTTGTTAGTATTAGTTAAATTTTATTATTTAATATTAAAGGAGTTGAAGGAGGCCAAATTTTTACCTGTGATTTTGCGTTGAAAACATAAGAAACGCTAAAATTTCGCACATCGCAGTAAGAGTACTCAGTATTCTGTGACGAGATTTAGAATTCCAAACGCAAGCAGGATCATGAAGAATTTCGGAGAATTTTTGCCTCTGCTGAAATATCACTTCGAACTAATAAAATAGAGTAAGCATCACATTCTTGCGTGCACTTCAGATGGGTCCTTGATTTCCTTAACGAAAATGGTCTGGAAGCGATAACTTCTTTCATGGGCGATGCTTTGCAATTCCTTTCGAGGTATATGGTTGCGGTTCTTACGCTTTTTCAGAACCGATACATTTCGCAGTGCTTTTCAAAAATCGAGCCGCCGTCAGCAGTCATTGACGGACAAAAGTCACGAAGGCACTGGAACCAAGGATTCGCCAAATAGCTTTAAATCCAGGCATTCTCGGGATGCTGTAGAACGTGAAAAGTTCCAAACCCCATACACGCCAAATTTTTCTCTTAACAGAAAGAAGTCCTCTTCGCCGGTTGGCAGGGGTCAAATAATTTTTTCTGGTGTCGCCTCGGCTGTGGAAACTCTAAAAGAATGTCTGCATTTGTGTTTGAAATGCTTTAAAACACTCTTACACAATCAGGTTAGTTATAGGAATTGTATTGTGACAAAACTGCCTTGAACCTTTCATTTGATAATCCTTTAGTTCCAATTTGCAGATGTCGCTCTAATGGCTAATAACTAACCCGCATTTTACTACTTGTGATACAATATAATATTACACAGTGATACCCTAATCGTGGTTGTAAACTTCTATCAATATGTTTACGGCTATCTGGAAAGGCCTGCAAATCGGCGGACGAAATATTTTCCAGTCCCGTTTTGCCCGCTACTTCTTTGATTTTTATTTAGCATCGAGCTGTTATTCCTTAATACCGTTTAACTGGATATAGCCACTCCTTTTTGGCCAATTTAGTTGACTATGCGGCAATCGGCTTCCGTGTTCAAATCATGTTCGCCAGTCGGATCGATAATATGTACCGGGAGGGACACTTCTTCTAAAAGTCGTTTAGTGATGGAAGGGAATTATTTTTTATTATCATCGTCATCGTTAGGGCGAGGGTTTAGCTCTGTCCTCGTACATTACAGTATTTTCTCTGATCGTACAACAGGACTATAGCTGCATCCCAAGGGGACGTACGACGTTTGGTGGAAGCTGTATGCGATAGTTCGCTCCCCGACTTTCTTCTCATCAGCAGCTTAAAGCAGCCGGCGTAAACAAAATACATTTACCAAACTGTAAGACTTGGGTTACTTTCGTAATATGCGGAAGTTCGACACTGCTTCAATTTTGTTTTGCTTTTAGTTTAGAATGGTGCTCCTGAAATTCGCAGCCTGTATGCTCAAACGCAGGCCTCTCGAAATTTCTAGCAGTGTTCCTTCGTTGGCACGGTCAACGTCCGATGCAGGAGGTTGATGAAATCACTCGTACTCCTAGAGTGCTTTGTTTAAAAGACTGCCAGTGTCCAGAAGGAGTTACTCTACGAGGCATTTTTGTTCGGTTAGCCGTTATTTAGTTACTGTGGAACTTCGAACCTTAAAGGTTTTTGATATAAATTCCGTTCCATTCAAACAGTCGGTTTAAAATTTCCGTATTGAAATCAAATGGGATTCAACACGTTGAAGTCCAAAATTGCGTAAAATAATCTCCTTTGGGTTTTCGTTTAGTTTGAAACTGTCTGATAACGTACCATTTACGTCTTCCACATTTTCTAGTGGTCCGAAAACTTAGTTCTACCAGGGTTTCCTCTTCTAAGATCAGACCGATCTAATGCCAAGTCAGTAAAGAAATATGAAGGCTAGATTAATATAGCAATCACAAAATGATCATCATCAACGACGCATAAGTCAATATAGCTCATTCAATGTCAAGTAAAAAAAGTTAGTAAATTTGAGTCCCGATGTTATATGAGCACAGCGCTTCAGAAACAGTACTTGTCTCTTCAATTGGCATTATTCAGCTTAGCCACCTATAGTTAAACTTTACCTTTCCCTTTTCTACAGTTCTTTATCCTCGATCTTAGGGCCGTAATCTGCGCCTTTAGGTACTTAAAAGACGGCTTCTTTGACATGCCAAATATTATAGGTTGGGTGTGCAAGGACGTTTGACAACTCAGAGGCCGTTGAAATCATCACCTTCTGCCTGCTACACCCAAATTATGCGTGAGTAAAATGAATACTGCGTTATGTTTTTACTTAAAAATGTGTTTCTTTTTGTTGACCGTGTGTTCTTCGGTTGGCACGTACGCATAATGCCGTCCCATCACTGAGCTTTGTCATACGATCGCTGATTTTTTTTAATTAGCAGTTCCTTGCATCCTTTTCCTCGTGGATGCATTAAAGTCAGGTGTTTATGTTTGAAAGTATGGGTTAAGCTGACAATATTGTACTACCGTTAATCTTTAACTTCAAAATTGTCTGAAAGTTGTCTTGTTCGTGTCATGACGGACTTAGACCCCTTGTCTGATCGAAAGAAGGATATTGTGTGGCGAAATACCCCTTATATTTTTTTAACGTTAACATGCAGTACGAGCCACAAACTTGCTTTTAAATATGCACTTTTAAAAATTTTGGACATTTCAAAAACCGAGTGCTAACTCAAGTTCCATTACGTTCATATATTCATTATAGAACTACATAAGTTTTGAAGTAAACAACATCTTAGTTGTTCTTTCAATATTGGAGAAAGTTATTAACTTTCGTTCCGCAAAACTTCCATTTTCTGAAATAAACAAACGAAAATGTGTTTCTTTGTTAAATACCATTTTTTCTCTATTTACATTGCAGTTAAACTCTTTGGGTTCGTTTGAGTGCTAGGTGTTCATGCCATTTTTGCCGTAGTGCCTTGTTTAACGAACAAGCCTCACATTTTAAGCTTGTTTTTCAGTCTGATATTTTTACAACGCCCCTAATTTTGTCTTCTTTGGTGGTGCATTAAGCGACCTTATCCCCTTAAGGCACCTGTCAATCTTGCTCAACTTCCCCTGCTTAACATTGTTTCTTTTTCGCGTTAATTGGGTTGCAGTTTCCTGGTTTAGTTTTCTTTCTAATGCGTGACCAACAACATTGCCTTTTACTTTTACGCGATTCAACCCTTCACGAAACTCTTCAGGACGAAAGCATTGGCTTTGGATCTCCTTTCCGCAGTTTGCCTAATTGAAGGTGGTCACGCCCGTGTTCTCAAAGCTTTCGATCACCTTCGCCGTACTATTGGAGAGAACGCTTGCTTCGAGACTTTGGTGGGAGACTTTGTTGTGCACGAAAACCTGCCCATGGAACAGTACAATCTGGAATACTCGGTCAGTGATTTGGTATACAGCCTCCTTCGTTTTGTTCGTTGTTTCTGCAGTCAATGCTACTTCCTGGCACGGTTTTGGATCTCTGTGCCGTTAAGCACTTACAGAAACCAAAATTACCGCTCAAATCACCCGTGACAAAATATAATTAAAATATTTTTGGGGGTTTTTCGTCATCAAAGTTTTTAACATCCCCCTTAACTCTTATCCTATTATTACACATACGCACCGTGTGTGGAATGCATGCGTGTAATTGACTAGTAAGCCCACAACTCGACTAGATGTTAGTCATAATTTGTTTAAAATAGACGTATAAAATCCACCTGAAGTAGTAAGTGTTTAAATTCTGACTTTGAATCATGGGAGGCTAGTCGGCGCCCTTCCCCCTCCTGTTCATATATATATGAAATGGAACCGACAAAGACAAGGGAGACCGGAATGACCATTTCTGGCTTATTAGCCGTCATCAGCCAGTCATACCCAATCCCAAGTGTGGCACACCTGGGATTCTGAACCCGCGACCTTTGGTATTTGAGTCGAACGCTCTACCATTGAGCAACGGGCTCGTTGTTTTGTCGGTTGTGATCGGGAATATGATGATATTGTGCGGCTCACCGATCTGCTTAAGGAACATTTAAGTTCCGTTGTGCCTTGGAACTCAGACTAGAGCCCTCACAGGCGTTCGCATGGCGACGTGTAGCATATGTTGATAATGTGGAACCGACAAAGACAAGGGTGGCCAAAATGGCCATTTCTGGCTTATTAGCCGTCATCAGCCAGTCATACCAAATCCCAAGTGTGGAACACCTGGGATTCGAACCCGCGACCTTTGGTAATTGAGTCGAACGCTCTACCATTAAGCCACCGGCTCGTTGCTTTGTCGTTTGCGATCGGGAATATGATGATAGTGTGCGGCTCACCGATCTGCTTAAGGAACATTTACGTTCCGTTGTGCCCTGGAACTCAGACTAGAGCCCTCACAGGCGGTCGCATAGCGACGTGTAGCACATGTTGATAATGTGGAACCGACAAAGACAAGGGAGACCGGAATGGCCATTTCTAGCTTATTAGCCGTCATCAGCCAGTCATACCCAATCCCAAGTGTGGCACACCTGGGATTCGAACCCGTGACCTTTGGTAATTGAGTCGAACGCTCTACCATTGAGCCACGGGATCGTTGTTTTGTCGGTTGCGATCGGGTATATGATGATAGTTTGTTGCTCACCGATCTGCTTAAGGAACATGTATGTTCCCTTGTGCCCTGGAGCTCAGACTAGAGCCCTCGCAGGCGGTCGCATAGCGACATGTAGTATATGTTGTTATAGTGGAACCGACAAAAACAAGGGAGACCGGAATGGCCATTTCTGGCTTATTTGCCGTCATCAGCCAGTCATACCCAATCCCAAGTGTGCCACACTTGGGATTCGAACCCGCGACCTTTGGTAATTGAGTCGAACGCTCTACCATTGAGCCACGGGATCGTTGTTTTGTCGGTTGCGATCGGGTATATGATGATAGTTTGTTGCTCACCGATCTGCTTAAGGAATATGTATGTTCCGTTTTGCCCGCGACCTCGCGGGTTCGAATCCCAGGTGTTCCACACTTGGGATTGGGTATGACTGGCTGATGACGGCTAATAAGCCAGAAATGGCCATTCCGGTCTCCCTTGTCTCTGTCGGTTCCACATTATCATATATATATATATGTATTGAAAAACAGGCATCCCAAGATATTCAATAGAAAAGATGAAATTCTTTGGGAAAAATAGAAACTTTAATGCGTAAATTTTTCGAGACTGGTCCCCAGCTCGTCGTCAGACTACAGGCAGTGTACAGGAACAATTAATCAATTAACCGTGTTAAACAAAGGATTCTGAGATTGCCCAAAAATCCGAACCAATAGGCTTTCAGTGTATTTCGTCATCCCGTCGTGATTGGTTGTGCGCGTTTGAATTTTTCTTTAACGATTTTTGTATGTGGCATCCAAATCGATATGCCGGTTGATGCATGCCTCATCTGGAGTGCATTGCTTCCAGGAATTCACGGCCTTTTCTGATTGGGCAGATGCCAACAATCCGTGTTTTCTCCCATGCAAATTTATGTCCGGTTTCCAGTGTATGCATAGCCACTTGGGATAAATGGTCTCGTCTTCTAACCGCCAACTGATGTTCGTGTAGGCGGGTTGAGACAGATTTCCCAGTTTGGCCACAATAAACGGCATTACAACTGGAACATGGAATTTTGTAGACAACACCTTTTTATCAAGGTAGCTAACCCTGTCCTTAGGGGTGTACAAGCTGTGAGCGTAAAGTAGATGTAGGGTGGTGTGCTACTTGTATCTGGTGTTTTTAAGCTGTCTTTCGACAAGCTCAGATACATTTTTAATGTATGGGAGAGTTCGCCAGGTCATTGTTTTCGGTGCCTGGGTGGCCGTGGTGTTTGAAATACCTTTCTCTTTGGATTCTTGTTGTTTTAGACATCGATACACGAAGTCACGGGGGTATCCATTTTTAGAGAACAAGTTAAATAGGTATTTCATTTCTGCTCGATAACTTTCTTCATCAGAGCAGTGTGTTTTGGCTCGATTTAGGAGACTGTAGACAGTACTCCTTTTGTGAGAGATAGGATGATTACTCTCAAAGTGTAGGATGACCTCAGAATATGTTTCTTTGCGGTAAACTGAGGTGTGGAGTGACCCATCAGTTTTCCGATGTACGAGGACATCCAGAAATGGGAGTTGTCCATCAGCTTCCGTCTCGAACGTAAATTCAATTCCTGGAAATGTTGAGTTTAGAATTTTGTGGAGCGGATCTAATAGTTCTTTCTTGACGATGACAAATGTATCATCAACGTATCGCAACGTATATATGTATAAGGCACCCGCCTGATTTAACCCTTGCCTTCATTTCTCGTGTGCTTCTGAGTCCGTTTTGAACATTCAGAGTACGGTGTACCTGCTGTTATAGAAAGGTTTGCAGAATTTACGTTCTACCTACTCCAGTTTAATGGCCGCAAATTTTAAATTTAATTGTACATAGCAATCGCAACATGGACAGTTGGAGCATGGTTTCCGTCGATTTCTACTGTGGGCCACATCAGGATGGACGCAGTGAGGATGTTTTTCACGTGAATTAGTTCATAGTGATAGTAGACTTGCGCAGCATCTACCACACTCTCCCCTCTTCCGTCTGCACTCGCTATCATGGCAAAGCTAAGAAGACCCGAGACGATAAAGGCCACAGGTGACTAGCGAGGTGGAAACCCGCACTTACCCATGCCTCAACATATCCGTCATGTTTGGCATTTGGTATTAGTGTGCATCAACAGTAACGCATGCCGTGCCTTGATCTAGTCCTCCTGTTGGTCCAGCCCAATTATTGCCTGGCCTGTTTATTGAAATTTTTGAGTCGTAGCATAGGGGAGTCCACCTGTTAGAGTGGTCTGTGTATGTTTTTGTATGTATAGATGCATTAGTGCATTAGTCGAATTTTGATTGCTAATACTATTCTGTCAGACTGGCAAAGAGAACACAGATTGATAGTTCAGCATTTAACAAGTCGAGTTTGACGAACGAACGCTTTCGATTATTCATCATCAGGTCTTTACAATAATATAAGGGAGGGTAGAGTAACAAAATTTTAGATATCCAATAAGCAGTAAGTATGAAGGAGAGGGTTTAGGGCGTTCAGAGGTCAGGGGTTATAGTCTAGTCCTATAGGGGCGCCTGGTTCCCAAGAAATAGCGCCAAAATCCTACGGTTCGCATGGACAGAAAAATTAACGTGCACGCACGTCCCACTCACGTTAATGAATTTTCATGTTACGAAAGACCGGTAGAGCATACGGGTCTGTCCAGCTAGGTTTTTACTTTAAGAAGTTACCTTAGCGTCAATATGTTTTGCTCAAGTGGAAGTAAACGGTTTCCTTTGACGAAGTGGCACGAAAGCTCTTCTCCATCACAGTGTTTTTCTGCATCAAACCATAATAATGATAAGAAATCTGGGTAATTATTTAACATGTGTAGCCACGTACTTGGCTACTTATGTGAGGGTTATATGTTACGGTTAGTGTTTGGATTTGTTTTAGGCTTATTTTAGCTTTAGGACTAGGGTTTGCGTTGGGGCTAGTTTTAGGATTAAGGTTAATTTTAAGGTTAGAATTAGTTTACAGTTTGTTATGACGCACTGTTTTTTTTGAATTTTGCACTGCTTCGTGAACTGAATTGGAGTATTTAAACAGCCTTCTGCGTATTTACTGCTTTCCCATATTTTTCCCTCTACATTTTCCTACTTGTTGCCATTTCCCCCCATCCATAAAACCCCTGATTACCACTATTCCCGTGTTACAGGAGGCCTGGCGTGTTGGTTTGCTATCGTGTTACACATATTAGATCCTTACCGAAATCTGATCCTCTAGTATACTACTGGCGGGTTTTCGGATACCCATGGCTTTCAGCGCCGTCCGTAATTGGCGCTTGCATGACTGTGAAACGAACCTGTTCTCTAGAACGTTTAAATTGAATATGCGGGCTGGTCTGTTGTGACAGCCGTAAACATATTGCTTTTGAACTACAAACATTTTATCTTCGCGACGCAAACGTGTATTTGAAAGCCAAGTGCGTCCGTCTTTCCTGACTATCTCAAATTTTCACTTACTTTCAAAGTATTCCTCCCCTATTTCTGTTGTCTTACCTTTTTCTCCTTAGCTTTTATCATACCTTTATAAGTCAGTTTCTGCTGTCATAGCTTCACATTGCTAAAACAGTAATCGACACGGCGAATAGCTCAATTTCTAAAGGTTTCTGCTTTTCACGCCCAGCCAATGAAATCTGCCGTTCAAGGACTGTAGATTTAAGCGTACAGCATGATCCTCACAACAGCATTACATTAGTGATTGAAACTGTTCGACATAGTTGCAAAATGCTATGGTCTATTACATCCAACATCTTGGCCACTGTAATTGACTGTTTCTTTGTTCTGGAATTTAGGGTATTGCTGGCCAAACATCCGTACTAATAAAGTATATCGGTCTACGACTTACTGCTGAATCAGAAGGCCACATTGTAAAGTACTGAAAACCTGACGCCATCTTCCTTTCAGAAAGCCAATAGCAAGATTATGTATGATGTCAAGTTACTTTATTTTTTTTAAATTTATGGTGAGACTCTTCAACTTATACATGAATTTAATGCATTTCTTTTGGCTTATCCCGTAATCGTTAAATGTAGGATTATTTATGATGCCTTCTCACGCCAGTTTCCAGGCTTATCTACAAATTTAACTGTAGACAAACCGATCTTAACAACCGTCCTGGAAGCACATGTACACCGACAGGGCTGAGACGAAACGATCTGAAAAGAAGCCATTGCAATTCGTAATAGTCTGCAGGCGCTGGAGTTCCTTTGGTGACCCTTAAGCGTAGCTGACCCGAGATGGCCTGCCTCATTACGCAAACATGCTCCAGTGTGTCCTAAGTTATTTCTTATTTTAACATCATTTTTACTCCAACACTAACCAATGGAAAGTGTGCATTGCCCTCGTTCAGTGTTGGATGGATCAGTTTTAACGTCGAACTGGCGGCCACCGCAACGCATAATTTTTTTAAAAAATATGTGAAAGTAGATGTCCCCTTTTTTAGTCTTTTTTTTTGTACAATTTACTAACTGACTGTTGGTTCGGAAATCACAAGACCTGAGACACCGTCACCTCTTCCACTCTCCTCCTTTTGCTTCTCCTTAGTTTGCCCCAACTTCAAGAGGGCTCTTTGCTCCCCTACGAAGCTTTCGGACAGAAATATCGCCGTTGCCATTTATTAACTTGCGTGCTTATTGCACACTTGGCACTGCATCCCGCCCCTGTATTTCCTCTGTCTCTGTTTTGGTGGTTTAGACTTTGAGCGACCAGCTTCTTCGTCCAAATCATGCATGGCCGATTTGTTTTCTAAAATTGCAGGTGGCTTGCATCCAATTCATCAACATTATTGTACACTCGCCAGAAAATATCAACCTTCGGGTATATTTACAGTACGGATTCCAGCTTCTGGGACTGGAGGACTTTCTCACGGTGAGTCATCCTTGGTCTTGTGGGGACAATTTCTCTCGAGCGGTTTGCACTGCTGTTGCGTTAGGCCATAGCCGAAGCCACACTAGTTCACAATGCGTTTTAGGTGGTCTTGGAGCTATCACGACGCGCTAGAATTCGTAACCTGGAAGAATGACAGCTGACGGTATAACTGGGTCCTTCGTACTGAGGGTCAAATTGCAATGGCAGCATTACAATCTGGCGTATCATCAGTTAATCATATCGAGTAACAAAACGCTACATACATATTAGCGTCCATTTATATTGAAACGTTATCCGTCTGTCTCAATCTATTGACTCACGTCTTCATCTGCCTTTTTTGCACTCCGAATTACAGTAGCGAGGGGGTATTTGACGTCACAGGGAAAACCTTTTACTCCTTTACCTGCGTTCCTCTGCCCTCTTCCCACACTACAGACGCTACAGTCAGCTCCTGGCGACAAAGGGAACCGTCATGTGGATGCTTACATGACCAATCGTGTCAACTGCTCCCTTCTTCTCGACGACGCTGAAGCTAAGGAAGCTGCCATGGACGAGGTCAGCCGCCTGGAGGCCGCACTGGAAGCTTCCGAAACATCCGCTCGTCAGGCTGCCGCCTCCTTTAAGGTAAATGCCTTTGCCTATCTAGTGCGGGCGTTGATTTCTTGAGGACGGTTTTAGTCGGATGTACACATACAGTCATAGACCGTCAACACATTGTTTTGCAATAGCCCAAACATGAAGCACATTGAGGCTCTGTTCTGGCGTATCCAATGACTCGTGCATCGAAGTCTCCCTTCTCCAATTTGACCCTTGTCCTGTTTAAACTGGTATGACCACACGCCTTCCATTCCTGTCACTTGCTTGCTTTATTGAACTAGGGTACAGTAATTCTCTTTCATTGTTCTTCGACAAGGTCTTTCGTATGAGCATGTATTGATTTCTGGTGGCCTTAATTAATTTTATAGTTCAACCAGATAAAAAAGCTTTGACAGATTATGCCAATTAGATTTTTAAATTAGGAGGTATTCCCATAAATTCTCCTCGGCCTTCCCAATAAATGCGGTGGTTCTCTGGAAGATGGTCTCGAAATCTTTAAAGGTGGTCGTCGATTTCTCCATAGTCTTACTTATCATGTGCACACTGGGATGCTTCATATTGAACTTTACTGCGAAATCCGTTCTGTAATCCGAAGTGTCATTGTTTTCTCAATATTTGTTACAAAAAGCCGTATATCAACTTTGCTTGTCTGTCCATCCTGTGAAGGCATGGGAATCCACTGATCCGTGAACACTGACCGTGCCGGATGGTTTTTTTTTGGCTGACTGCACTCATCCGCCCTCAGTTTCACTCGTTTGCGGTTCCTGTCCACGTCTTCGTTGTTGTTGGTGGTGATGGTGGTGGTTTTTTGTTGTTGTTACCTTCGTCCGTCATCATCGTATAACATTTAACCAATTTTTTTTTACTAAGGTCGCATTATTAGATGTCTCTTGCAACGACAATGAGCCGACTTTCAGTCCCGTTTTCGAATGCACCTTTTGTAAGAGATAGCGTCTCCGTTGAAGCAGTATTTTCAAATCAACTTAAAACGCTTTTAGCCTCAGTTATAACGAATACTTTCCAAGCTCGCACGAAGTGGTACGTTTTCTCATGCAGGAGCCCAGTGCTCTTCGAGTTAACCAATAATAATTTCAAAATTGACCTCTATCTTCTGGTGCCCAGCTCTCGGTGCTGTGGTTCAACCTTCCGGCTTTGGTGTTCTGTTTCTTATCCAGAAAAATTATCGACTGTCTGAAAATATTCATGACTACCTTGACATCAAGACTGCTCCGTTTAATTCCGTATGTTTTAAGCAGCTTTCCACTTCATTATGATGTCTAATCTACTCATGTTTATGTTTACGTTTGTACCAACTGACTTGCAATCTGTTGGAACTTGGTGTGAACTCTTTGGCTAACTTTTCGTGGTTAGGCTTGGATATCTGATGATTTGGACCAGAAAGATTGGGTTATATGTAACCGTTGCGGACCTTGGCATAATGCAGCACCAAAATGTCATCTATGAGAGCACGCGTGTGGGGTTGAAACCGGTTCAGTTGAGTAGTTGTCTTTTTAAATGCAAGCGTTTGTCGCCTGTGATATTGTGCGTACCAGCCGTCTCTGATGAAAAGGGAAAAATCAACATAAGGGTGAAAGTGCCTCTTTAGCGGACTGAAAAAAACTTCGCTGTGCAGAAAATATCATGCACTCTTAAGGGCTTTGTGAAATCGGAACTCATGCTACGATTTTTTCTCAACGAGTTCTTTGTAAAATGGCGTATTCTTATACCCGAGTCACCTGCTGAACATTTATGTTATGCTATGTTATTCCAATTGGAAGCCTGTACAACTATCCCGTATGTGAGCGAGGACCTTCACAGGAAACATATGGCTTTAATCAACCCAATCGTCTACCTATTTCCTTTTGTCCATCTGTTTCAACCCAAGAAGGGCGCTCGTTTCCCCCTAAGTCCCTCACACCTAATGCAGACACTCATTTTGCCGAATTACATCGTTTATTTAACGTTTTATGTTCATCAAGACTGTCTTCCCAACAACGTTTCCCTTGCTCTTTTCCAGCAACGTGACCTCGCGCTGTCCGAGTTAGTAGAGTCGCTGCGTGGCAAGATTCGCGACATAAACGTAGCCACCGGCTTGCAGGAGACTGCTAACAAGCGCATCCAGGAGCTTGAGTTTTCCCTTTCTGCTGCCCACCGACAAATCCAACGCCTTCAGGTCGCCCTCGAGAACGTGCAGTCCTCCTCGTCGGCGATGGCGCTGGCAGACAGTCAGTCCACGTATATAGGCAAAAAGAAGTCTGTTTGTAATATGACCACCTCGACAACACTGCCAATGGGTTTCGAGTTCTCCAGTCCATCATCTACTTCTGGTGATCGACTGAGCGGTGGTAGTGGCTCCCATTCCCCGTCCAGCCATAAGAAAGGCAAGTCCATGCGAAGCGCCTCCGCTGATCTCCTCTCAAGCCGGGAGGCCGACGAGAAGCCCAACTACCACTACGACTCACCATCCAAGACCTCACCCCAGTTTGGCACTTTTTCTCGTCATACAACCTCCGTGGCGGAGAAGCCTCGTTGTGGCCTCATTTCCTGCACCCTTATATCTCAAGGTAGTCCTCTCTTACGTTTTTGTCCTTGTTCTTGCCCTGGGGCTTATCTCATTTATACCCTGATTAGCATCACTTCTTTTGGTCACCGTTTTATTTTATCCGAAAAAAACGTAAATTGCATGTCATGCTAGAGGACTTGTATAGGTCGATCTTTAGTTTATAAGTATGAGCTCAATTTGCGCGGCGGAATATTGGCGGGAACCAGAAATAAAAATCTCGCACTTATTGACTCTTGAAAAGGTGGTCTGCAGCAGTTTAAGCCACTATACTTTTCGGTTGCAGTGCGAAGGGGCTCTGATTCTTTACTTCCCTGATATGTACTCTAATTATTTAAACACCATCTGCTTAGCAGAAGTCCCACTAAATTTCGCCGTGCGGAACCGTCGTATTGTGTCTTGCAATCAGGTTTATTGATGAGTTTTACTTTTATGTGACCTTCAATTATGCTCTTAATTAGCAGTCTCTTAAACCGACGACGAGTATCTACCAAGGGGGCTGTCGATGAGGAATGGCGATGTGTGATAATAATCAGCGGGAAAAAGTGAAAATTGTTCCGGCTATCTAAATGCTTTTATATCCTTTCACTGACTGGAGCCCAGAGCACTGAAACATTGACGATTCTGCTCCGTCTCCTCCTAAGCCATTTATCAAGTCAGCATTTGACTTGCCCTATCGTTCGTATTGTGAGTAAATGACGATTGAACTACGTCAAAAAGCGTCTGTCAAACCAAATCCCTTTACAGTGCGACAATTCAGGGTAACTGCGCAACCTTCAAACAATGTGGGTAAAATGATCATTGATTTGCCGTACGATTTCTTGAAACAAAATATTAAAATTTTATCTAAAGGCTCTGCTTAACTTCAACGTTTTTGGAACCACTTTTGAACGGGACCTGTGCCAAAATAACAGTTTTTCAGTAGTGACTGCATTTGTCTGCTTTAGCTTGTATGCTAACTCATGAAGTTGGTTTTCACGTGCTAGATGACACGGTGAATGCCTCTGCCAGCACTCCTCGAACCATGCAACACACGAACACGCCTGCATAGCCTTTTATGTGTCTCTATTTGCAGTTAAGGATTTCGCCACCGCGCGTAAAATCTTCGCCAATGTGTCTTCCGTCCTCTATACTATGGCCTCAAGACTTTCCAGGTCTCCGCCGCTCCTTTTCCAATCTCCACTTTCCCCTCTTCCTCACTGGCATGCTGCTATTCCCTTCGAAACCTCTATCACGACCACTAATCCTAACCCAGTAGCAGCATCCTCCGGCTCCGAGTCCTCACCGTCGTATGCCGAAACTGATAACAGTGATATTGCTCAACGTGGACCCTTGGATCTTTCTTCTTTTTCACCGGATTTGTCAACTCTTGCTGCTGCTCTTCCCGATCCCTGGGGCACCTGTCTGGCGTCCGCTGACCGACTGCTCAAATCGCCTCGCAGTACCTCCCATCCGCCGACGCAGTCTGAAACAACTTTGGAAACAAGGTGAGTGAGTCATGCGTCCCATTCATCTCTCTATCGTGTGCAGACCACGGGACGAGCCTCTGGATGGACTGTGTGCTTGCCTGCCGACTGGGAATGTACACGAAGGGAATCAGCCACATTTAGCGCCTATCTGAGTAATCGTGCCTTCGCGCGTACGCGCGTTGTTCGTGCTTGACACTGTGCTGTTAGCATTAAGTGGTACGTTGCCTTACTCGCTGTCCAACCCCCTTTTCCTGGTCTCGCCTTACAAGCTACGGTTTACCCTCTCTTATTCCCTTTAAGAAGGTAAAGCCTATACACAGTGAATAGTTAGTGAATAGTTTCCTGATCATCATGCATGCTTTGGATTCTTTCTTACCATGGCTAAATTTAATTTGTCTCAAGTCATCGGCATGGTCCACACTGAATTTTTGTTGATGTATGACATCGTTTTCGTTGTAGTCGGCGTCTTCTTCTTTTTTCCTCAACTTTTGACATTTATTTTGAAGGTGTGTACTCAAATTCTTTTAGTAAATTTTGCGCGCTAAGAATTTTTTATAAGTCATATTTCGGTCATGCACGGACAACCATTTTGAAATGGCCGCCTAATCAAAGCCTAAGGGGACACGTTTATTCACCATCACTGCTAGTTATTTGTGTTCCAAATTTTCTCTCTGCTGCTCCAAGGATGTGTATTTTTTGTTGGCGGATGAATAATTCCTTTCATCCTTGTAAAATGCCGTGAGATTACTGCTGATGTAGTCTTCGCTTGCCGAGGAAGTGTTTACGTTGACTACCCTATTGGTTTAAGTACGTCAACTATGTGGAATTCCAGCTCTGCGCATTTTATGGGCGACTTCATGCACTTTTGTGGGATTCAAAGGCCAAGTTTCAGGATTTTCACTTGGAGCTTATATGCGCTTTTTAATTACCACGGGAACCTCAGCTGGACCCTAGAGGGGGCGACGATGTTGCGTCAAGTCTCGATGTAGACATGAATTCTGGTTTTCTATCGGTTGAACAAACAACTCGTCTGCGGCTTTTGTCGCTAGGTGGAAAACCGTGGACGTTGGCGGTGCATTGGGTGGGACAGGTCTAGCAATGGGTTTGTCGCAGGTAGCAAAGCAATGCCGGTGATAAACTGCAGCAACTTGCGTTGATCCTTGTTTCGAATTTATTACATCGTACGTCACGTCTATTGTATCCTATGCTGGAGCACAGAAGATTGGCTCGTAAGCTCTATAATTACGGCATGAAAATCGCCTATTTGTCGTAAATTCGGTCACCTCAGTCCAGCACAAAAAATTCGAATCTCCGACCGAATCAAATTCCTCTACTACAGGGCAGTGTACAAAATGGCATTGCACTTGCGCCACGCCTGCGGGTCAATAAAGTTTTTATGACACGGACACCTCTCTCGCCTCAGATCCCCTGCGTATGGTCGAAAGTCCAAAATCCTTATCATTAATGTATATGCCGTCTACACGCGAACGCTGAATGCCAATGGCGATGAAAAGGGCGAGTTCTGTGACTTATTCGTGCAGTTCTGTTCCAAATTTGTTCTGGTGTTATCACAACCGTTGCGATGAATCCCAATTCACCTACCAACAAACCGGACTCGCCAATTCTATGGGAAGTTTACCAGTGGTATTCGAGTGGCTGGTTTTGCTGAAGCCTAATGTATGGTTGTAGATTTAACATAGTAATTACTGACTGCATTAGAATTAGACGTGGACCGCCACACAGGTTGACTCAATTTCTGTAGGCAGGTGCGATACTCGATTGTGGCTTGACGTGTGCGACTGGGACGGTTCATAAGCATATTTTATGCCACACACTCGTTAGGAAGTGAATGCGCCCTTATCTGAAGGCGTTCTTGAAGGTCACTCCACCCAAAAAGCATGCGCAACAACTTCTATGCAGTCAGATAGTCCACCTCCTTTGTCCGTATATTATTAACCGCCCTGTGGTAGTTAGAAATGTTAGTCTTCCTATTCGGCTTGAATGGTTAATACAATGTATTTAGGGATGACTTCGCTGAGACTTCGTATGCGCACGTAGGCCACATCCAACGCGAACCCAAAGACTGCATATCGATCGACGTTACTCACCTGGCAGATCAAGGCATGGCTCGTCCGAATTTCTGGACACCCGAACGCTAGAGAACAATGTTGTTGGTCGACGCGATCAGTGGGTGTCGACCGAAACCGATGCTGGCAGAACGTTGAATCGGTATTGGAACAAGCTTCATTTGTCGGTGTCACAGCAAGTGTCTGCTTATCTGGTGTTAACTAAAAGCCAGTTCAGCGGTTAGTGAAATCGGCAAACCGTTTGATCGGCTTTCCTATCACGCTATTGGTCAAGTGCTACCAGGGCAAGAGCACTTTAAGAGTTCTCCACTCGCCATCTGCGCATGTCTCTGTTCTGATTTTTTTGCCTCGTTTGTCCTGCAAAGCTTCTTTTGTCTGTGCCTGTGTGCAGCCATCTCGCGTAATCCTTACGTGTGCAGTGAATAGGGTGTTTGGTGAAGTCCATTAAATGTGCTTTGGATGTCATTTCTGTACAATTCGAGATATTCCAGCCAGGCTGACACGTTGATTCACAAGAATAGGCCCATCCGATTCCCGATGAGGAAGAGGATTCTTGTTTAGACATTTTGGCGTTTTTGTCTTTCGACAGTTCGACCGTCGATTTCGACGAGGTCCACCGTATGCTCCACACCAGGTGGTGCAGGGACGGTGACTTGCGCGTGAATTAGTTTTAAGTGATAGTAGCCTTGCGCTGCAGCTACCGCACTCTCTCCTCCTCCCCCACCTGAGCCCGGTGCCAAGACAGAGTCAAGAAGACCGGAGTTGGGAGAGGTCGCAGGTGTCTGGCGCGGCCGGAGCCGCCCCTGGGCGTGCCACCACACCTGGCTCGGATCCCACGGAGTGGGAGTGCCATAAAGGCCACATTAAGAAGGAGTCATTGCAACCTGACTCTCAGTCTGCCAGTCAGCCACTCCATACAAAACACACATTGGGCTGACCACGCGGTCCGAGTTATCCCGTCAGTTGGCAACCTTCCAAGCCACGGCTTTTAGCGCACCGTGATAGTTTCAAGCGCGTCAGATTGTTTATAGTGAGGAAAATACGCTGAGCTCTCGACCTCACTCTCTCCCCCACCCCCACAATCAGACCACTGTCCGAGCCGGTCAGTTGTCTAATGCGGAAGCGGGCGCAGCTGCTGGTGTCCTCGTCTACGTGTACTACGTACGCGACCTGGCCTCCCCAAACACAAGCACCAGGATTTCACACAATAGGGGGTTGAACGGCTTACATCTCACATGTGTGAGATAGCCAGAGGTCACGTTAAGAAGGAGCCATCGCAGCCTGACTCTCAGACCACCAGTCAGCCACTCCACACAACACACATTGGACTAACTGCGAGGTCTAGTGTAATTGTCAGTTGGCAACCTTCCAACCGCGGCACTCAACGTTACCGCACTCTCTTCTCCTCCCTCACCTGAGCCCGGTCTCATGACACAGTCAAGAAGACCGGAGATGGGAGAGGGCGCAGGTGGCTGGTGCGGCCGGAGCCGCCCCTGGGCGTGCCACCACACCTGGCTCGGATCCCACAGAGTGGGAGTGCCATAAAGACCACATTAAGAAGGAGCCATTGCAGCCTGACTATCAGTTCGCCAGTCAGCCACTCCAAACAAACACACATTGGGCTGACCACGCGGTCCGATTTATCCCGTCAGTTGGCAACCTTCCAAGCCACGGCTTTTAGCGCACCGTGATAGTTTTAAGCGCGTCAGATTGTTTATAGTGAGGAACATGCGCTGAGCTGTCGACCTCACTCTCTCCCCCCAACCCCCACCATCAGACACTGTCCGAGCCGGTCAGTTGCCTGATGTGGGAGTGGGCGCATTGGCTGATGGATCGGCGTACCAGTCTTCGCGCGCCACAACACGACCTGGCCTCCATAACGCACACACCAGGATTCACAAACTCAGGGGATATGGAGCAGCCATCGCCGTCTGACTCCCAGTCCACTGGTCAGCCACTCGACACACACAGCACATACACTGAGCCGACGGCGTGGTCTGGTGGAAGCGTCAGATTGGCAGATTTCCCAGCCGCGGTTTCTAGGAAACCGTGATATACTCTGGTAAATGGTGATTGTGAGGGTGTTGTCGATGCATTGGTGTAGGTAGTGTGCGCTGATGTAGCTTAGCCTCCGGTGGTTAACTGGAGGTTGTCGTGGAGGCGCATGTGTCCTAATAAGCCCATGCGGTGTGTAAATGTGCGGGAGCAGTGAGGGCAGTGAAGGCGGGCGCGTCGACTGTATGTCGGAGCCCCAGGCACTGGTTCACCAGCCTCCGTGCGATGGATTCGCAGGTGACCGACCAGGCCGATGTGTGAGTTGAAGGTGTGGGCGCAGTGTGGGCAGGAGAAATCGGTAGAGGCTGGGGCGATGTCATTCATGGTAGTGGGGGTGGAAGGGTCGCTAAGAATGGCAGGAGTGGAGGGTGTGCATGGTGTATCGGTGTTGTTGGCATTGTGGTGAATTCCGCTGTCATGGATGCGCATGTGACCGAATAGGCCCATGCGATGAGTGAATGCGCGAGGACAGTGTGGGCAGTGGAGGCGACGATCTCTGCTGTGTGATGGTGCTTCAGGCACTGGCTCACCGGTCTCTGTACGATGTATTCGCAAGTGACCGACCAGGCCGATGCGTGAGGTGAATGTGCGGTCGCATTGAGTACAGCTTAGGAGAGATTCCCCATCGCTGATGGTGGTGGTGGTAGTGGTGGTGGTGGTAGGGAAGGCGAAGGCGGTGGTGGTTGCGGTGGTGGGGGTAACAGGCGATGAGTAGATGGCTGTGGTCTCTATGATGGTGGGAGTAATGGAATTGATGCCAGGAGTGAGGGTGGGGGAGTCAGAAGGATGGTTGGCAGAATTTGACGTAGAAATTGGAATTGTCGGATTGGTTGGTGCATTGCTTCCGAAGATGTCCAACCAGGCCGATTCGCGCGCGGAAGATGCGTTGACAGCGCGGGCATGTTGGCAGGGCCTGGGCATTGGCGGTGTTGGTCCGGGGCGCTGGTGACTTTCGTGCCGCTCTTTTGGCCTTGGCGGCGGCGATCCGGTTGGCCTCATAGATTGCTGAACCAGTCTTCACTGATCTTCTCTATGCCGGTCTATCCTGGGCGAGGTCCTCCCAGGTCGCCGAGTTGATTTGCAGTTGCTTCAGCGATTTCTTCAAAGTGTCCTTGTAGCGTCGTTTTTGACCTCCCTGCCGGCGAGAACCCGTAGCGACATCTCCGTAGAAAAGTCGTTTGGGTAGTCGCTCGTCGTCCATTCTTACCAGGTGGCCGCTCCATCGCAGTTGAACTTGCCTCAGCATGGCATGGATGCTGAGGATTCCGGTCGGCTCCAGGACTTCCATGCCCGGGATCCTGTCTTGCCATCTCTGCTTCAGTATTCTGCGGAGGCAGCTGAGATGAAAGTGATTCAGCTTCCTGGCTTGGTTCGAGTAGACGGTCCAGGTTTCCGCTCCGTAAAGAAGTGTCGTCAAGACGACGGCCTTGTACATCTCCAGTTTGGTGTTCAGGTGAATACCGTGGCGATTCCACACGGAGGCCTGCAGCCGGCCGAAGGCCTGACTAGCTTTGGAGATCCGTTGGGCAACCTCGTAATCGATTCTCGTGTTGCGAGACATCGTGCTTCCTAGATAAGTGAAGGTTTCCACGTTTTTGAGTTGAGCACCGTTGACATTGATTCGGGGAGCATGGTATTCCGCGCTGGGTGGCGGCTGGTACATGACAACCGTTTTGGCAGTACGGATTGTTAATCCAAAATCGGCGCAGCCTTCGGCGAAGAGGTCCATGCTCCTTTGCATGTCCTCCTCCGTCACGGTGTTAAGGGCGCAGTCGTCCGCGAAGAGCAAGTCATGGACTGTAGTCGTAGACACGCGCGTTGGAGCCTGCATACGCCGACTGTTGAGAAGGTGCCCGTCCGTTCTGTAGTCGATGCAGATACCAGGCTGCTCATCACGGTAGGCGTCCATCAGCATAGCCGAGAACATGAGACTGAAGAGGGTGGGGCCCAGTACGCAGCCCTGTTTCACTCCGTTGGTCACTGCGAATGCTTCGGATACCGTCCCGTTGTCAGTGACGCGCGCCGTCATCCCGTCATGAAGCTGACGCACCATGTGCGGGAACCGCTCAGGACAACCAAATTTCTGCATGACTTTCCACAGTCCGTTACGATTCACCGTGTCAAAGGCTTTCGTTAGATCCACGAAGGTAGTGTATAGGTGAGTTCGCATCTCCTGACACTTCTCTTGTAGCTGACGGGCGGCAAAGATCATATCGGTTGTTCCGCGGTGTCGGCGGAAGCCACATTGGCTTTCCGGGAGCAGGCCCTGCTCTAGGTGACCGTTAAGGCGATTGAGAAGGATACGGGCGAAGATCTTCCCGGCGATGTTGAGCAATGAGATGCCTCTGTGATTATCATAGAGTTGCCGGTTCCCCTTCCGTTTGTAGAGATGGACGATGGTCGCGTCTTTGAAATCCTGAGGAATTTGTCCTTGACGCCACATCTCCTGGAAGAGTGTTGTGAATTCTGCCATCAGCCGGGGCCCACCGTGCTTGTAGACTTCCGGTGGGATTGCGTCGGATCCCGGTGCGAGTAAGTTGCTGATGTCGGCTTCATTGTCGTCAAACCAGTCCTGGTGTCGACGGTGTGCGCGTCCGAGTACATCGAGGGCGGTGGACTGGATGCCATTTCGCAGTTGACACCATCGTGTCTCCACGGTAGCGTTATCGTCTGGAGCATGCAGGTCCTCCAGTTTCTCGGTTATTTGGTTGCTGAAATCAAAACAGTGAGCAGACAAATTTAATAAAAGAATATTTAACTTACATGGCGGCCTCTTACCTTGGGGCCTTCGTCGGGGTTGCAGTCGGAGCCTTATCTGGGAGATGACGAGGTGGTGATCTGTCCAACCATCGGCATTGCGGATCGTCTTGGTTACCAGCACGTCCTGTCGATCTTGCCTCCGGACGCGAACATAGTCCAGCAGATGCCAGCGCCGCGACCGAGGGTGCATCCACGTGGCCATATCCCGCGTCTGAAGGCGGAAGAAGGTGTTGGTCAGCAGGAGACGGTGTTCCGCAAACGGGCGCAGAAGAAGGAGGCCGTTATCGTTACAGCTACCGAGACCGTGGGGACCCAGCACTCCCTGCCAGGCAGCGTGGTCCGTCCCGACGCGAGCATTGAAGTCATCAAAGACAATTAACTTGTCCTCTTTCGGCACAGTCGCCAGGAAGGCGTGCAGGTCCTCGTAGAATTTGTCCTTCGCCGCATCAAAGCTTGTCGTTGGGGGAGCGTAGGCGCTGATAATGGTGGCGAACTGGTCTCCCAGAAGAGGCAGGCGGAGGCTCATCAGGCGATCATTGATACCCTGCGGCAGACAGGGCAGACGTCCCACGATGTCGTTACGGATGGCAAAGGCAACATCAGCGTCGCGTCGCTCTGCCTTTGGCCGGCCGCTCCAGAATAAAGTGTAGCCGGCCCCCACCTCCTCCAGCTGACCCTGCTCAGAGAATCGGGTCTCGCTGACAGCAGCAATGTCCACCTTGTAGCGCGCCATTTTCCGAGCGACTAGCGCCGTCCTCCGTTCCGGCCGGTTGCTCCTAGTATTGTCTAAAAGGGAACGAACATTCCAAGCTGCTAGTTTGGGTGGACTCACCCGAGCAGCCTGTAGAGTATGGCGAGGGGGATGGGGACGGGGGGTATTGTTGTTTGTTTGAGTTTTACGACCGCGTAGTTTGCGATCTGCGAGCCGCGGCCGGCTGCAAAAGACGTGAAACCCAGCATTTTTAGGGCACATTTTCTAGCCCCTTCCTCCGCGAGGAGGCAAGCAGTGCTATCCCTAAATAGGGCTGCTCGGACATCCCAGACGGCTGCCGAATTCCACTATGGGTCACGGATTTGTTTTAGTGGGAGAACGACCCGAGTTAGTCTGGGCCGCCTACGGGGTTGCTGTCGCCCCCACCGTAGGACTTTTTGAGAGGGGGGAGGTGGGAAGTTCCTGGAGTCAGACATACCGGGTGTGGAGGCACACACAACACCGGAGACCCTCGCCTGGTTTAGCCCGCCGGTCGTGACGGTTGCCCGGGGTGTGGCCGCTGGGAAGAACCTAACTTCGAGGAGCCACAGGTGAGAGTTGGGTACCAGTTAGAGGCGGCCACAGGAGCATTCACCACCTGTACGAGACAAATGGAGCGACCAAATGCTATCTGTGTGGTTGCTGCCCCTAACTAGTACGCTTACACCCCTAGCTAGACACACTTCAACCTTGGGAGGCCTAACTTGTTTCTCTCACGTCCTCTGATCTTATGTTACCCTGAATTACCATATATTCGCCAGGTAGCTCATTTTGATTGGCGTTCATGTGCTAGTAGTTGAATAACGGGACACGTTTCCCATTCATGTAGTTGGCCGTACGTCAAAATAGTTATTTTTTGGGTCCGATATGTGATATGGCATCGATGACTACTCGTGACATAAATTGTAAAGTACTTAACTTGCCTGCCGGTTGAAACTTGGCTCATAGTTTTACGATTTTGCTTCTGCAAATGCACCATGCCACTTAGTGCCGGTTTTGTCAGTTAAAGAGCGAGATACGTCTAAAATACCTTACCTGTATTCTTCCTTAATACGTAGTATTATGACCCCATAATTACGCTACTTGGAACCATTTCATAGCCATATTCACAATTCACTTCAATGACGCCACTCTATTCTTGCGCCACACCTGTTTTCGAAATTCCTCACAAGCCTGTCTTCACAGAATCGCATCGACGCGAAATTGCTTTTTGGCCGCTGGTCCTCAGCCAGTTCAGGACAGTGGATGCTTACAGTTAGGGATCAGTTGACTTTAAAAGTTCTGCCTGCTAAGTGTCATCGTCGCTAGCGCGTTTTTCTTCAAAAAACACCTATCATGATCCTCCTGTTTTTGCACGCCGTTTGTTGACTGCTTTAACCTAAGTCGCGCATTACTGCGGCCAGTGGCATTTTGTTTACTAATGGTGGATGGACGCTCGCCTATCGGTTACGGCGAGCGTCCATCCACCCATGTTAATATTCCCGATCAAAACCGGCAACACAACGAGCCCATGGCTCAATTGTTAGAGCATTAAACTTATAATCAGCAGGTTGGAGGTTCGAGCCTCTGGTGCTGCACCACCCGGTGTTGGGTATGACTAACTGATGATGACTAATAAGCTAGAAATGGATATCGTGGTTTCACTTGTCTTTGTTGGTAATGTTATTCTGCCTATAAATTTCGTTTTTCTCGCTTTTAAGGTACATTCAGCGACCGATCGCAGGACATGTTAGCCGAAGTCCGTAAATGCGTTTTGTATTAGGAAAGATTACTTAGGTGGAGTTGTAATATCCATGTCATTAAGCACGAGCAGGCAGATCTGACTAAGCAGTCAGATTACTTGTGCTGATACAGTTTGAATTTCTCTGACCATAACTTAAACTTAACGTTTTCGATTTCTTTCTAGGATACTTACGTGGTTACAAAATTCGGGACTCATCGATGAATCGTTGGCTGCTGGATGTCGCCAGGAACGTGAAATCCTTCAAACTGATGCTTCTATAACGTTGGGAAATATGCCCTTTGTGTCTTCTCTCCTTTCCGCCAATCTCAGCCCTTTCATCAGCACTCGTATACTCTCAGTGCTAGAAAGCATGTCCAATCAGCAACTGTTAACTGGTGCACAGAATTATAATGTACCACAAACAAACAAGCAGCTGCTTGTCCTCTTTAGCGTCGCCGAGAGGATCCTCAAGGAGGCCGCGAATTCGGAAGCCCTCTTGAGCAGCCCACTTCTGGCCAAATCATCTTCAAATTGGCCTCTACTTCAGGCATTTCTGCGCGTGAATCTACTTCCATTTGTCTTTTTGCGGAATATGGAACTCCTTATCGAAGTTAGTTCTCAAGAACTTTTGACTGCTTTGTTTATTATTGCTACCTGATTCGGTGAAATAATTGAAGATCCACAGTGTAGTTGCTCTCGAAAGATCACTGGCAATCTAAAAATGGGGAAATTATAGCCAACATGTTTCCTTTTGGTGGGATTAATGTGTTTTGCATCTTTAACTGTATTTGCAACATAGCTTTTGCACGCTTCCCAGTTTATCAGTGCATATGTAAACTAACTTGAATTAAGTTGTCAATTTTGGCTTAGTTCGCCGTTTGTAACTTAACACTGAGGGTATTTGTAACTCCCGTCCAACTTACCAAGTGTTTAAGCACGTACAGCAATCCTGTCCTCATTAATTATGTTTCGGCTTTTTGTTGGTGCACTCAGGTGCCCAGAGGATACATCCTTATATGCCTGCCTCACGTATTTTGATATGAACTTATCTGCCTCCCTGCTTCAACTGACACCGGTTCTTTCTAGTAGTTCAACCTTTCTAATAAAAATACTTTTCAGTGGACGTTATTATCCTGCTAACAGGTAATGTGCTATCTCAAGAAGTTTCAACCGAAATCCTGAAATGTTTTTTAAAAATTACTTGGGAAAAGTTATAATATTAGTTATCCTGCAGCATGACAGCAAAAGTTTTTCATTACCTCAGGATGCTTTTAAACAAGCTTCTTTCCGCATACCTGGAAAAATTACACTGCTTTTCGATGTTCGAATACGTTTGGTAAAAAATGCACATAATTTTCCTTCTTGTACTCGTTGAGTAGCACATAACGTCTTCAAACGTATACTTGAAGATAGGGTATCTTTCGGTTTTGAACAAAGTTTTTATTGAAATTTTGAAGATCATGGCATGTCCATTCATAAACCATCGTATCTGTTCATGTATTAATTTTGCCTATAAATTATACAGAATTTCACGACAACTATATGTCTTCCTGCTAATATCATCAAAAAATGTGTTATTTTTCTACACAGGATGTAGTTTGGAAACTCTAAATGCAAGTGTAATGGCCGCTCGGGTTCAACATTATTCGGCAATCGAAAAAAAACTGTTTTTAAACCGAGTATAATATCTAAAGAAGACGTAATGTGCTACCAAATGAATACAAGAAATAATATTTTCGGGCTTTTTTTCGAGAACATCTATTTGAATTTATAAGAGCATTAAAATCAGGTGATTGGAAACAATCTCATTCAACATCCGGCATCCGGACGTGACTGACGTATCTTTGGACTATATTGCACGATAATTACTATTACAACTCTACTTAATAAACCTTTTCAAAACGTAAACAAAGTTCAGAATTTCGGTTATTTCATAATATAACCAACCTACTGTATAATTTTAGTACCTAATCTACTTTGCGTTCTCGGTGTTCCCAGTCCATCAATTTCCTTTGTGTCATTTCCCTTCACTTTCGTTTCTTATTGGCGTGTTTTTTGAACTTCATAGCAACTGACTGTCCTATCTTCCTGCTGCAACGCCATTATCGCCAACAAAAAGCTTCCAATAGTTATTCAAATAACGGAAGAACTTATCGGCGTTCTTCTGGCAAAACCGGACTTTCCAGCCTTGGAGTTGTCCAATCTGTCCTCCGTGAGCGCTCATTCCTGGTTTCCGGTTTTGACCACTGTGTAATTCCTGATCCTATCTCAGTCTTCCGTCTCCAACTAACATCTGCGCTACAGCACACAGCTCTGGCTGGTCAAAGATAAGCTGCTGGCGGGCTGTCAAAACGCTGTGTTTGCTACGACTGCGTTGCGGTGTCCTATGCAGAATAAGCACCTTTGACAGGCATTTGCTGTTTCAATTTAAAGAAACTGCGCCCATGAACTGTAATATTTAGGCACGCCGATGCGATTGCATTTTTGAAGTCTATGAATCAACTATGTAGTCTTGCTATTGATACGCTAAGTCAATCGAAAAATTAGAGACTCGTGGAACGCTGGCATATCTAAAAAACTACTTCGTTTGTGTAAACGAAGGTATGTTTAGGTTGTGTATTCATTCTCCCCAGATCTAGTGTTAAGTGCTATTCTTTCGCATAGGCATCGCTTCCTTTATCGGGTATGACTTTGTTGGAAATATCCATTCTTGCTTTTATTTACCGTTGTCAACCGAACCCTTCCACACTGGGTGCGAAATAGCCTGAGCTCAGTTTATTACTAAACTGGATGCAATAGGTGACTTGTGGCGGCAAACTAAGTCGTTTCCGTGTACAATCCTGTCGGAGCTTGTTTATTTATATCGATTTAGATTAATACTTTGAAAATTACCAAATATTCTTTGAAAACCTCGTTTAGACCTGCCATCATTTTTGCATACTGCTCGTAGTTACTTGTTCACACCCCTTTTTAAAAAGGATCAAATGAATAAGTATCTTCTCTTGTCCTTATTCTGGCCTAGCTCTCATCAGCTACCCTTTTTACCTTTTGGAAAAAAAGAAACGTTTCATTTTTGGAACGCTTTTAAAAAAATTCATGTGAATTCTGCGCATCTTCTCAATGGGGTTACCCTTGTGTAGTCGAGGTTCTGACGCGATCGCCTATTGGTCATTGGAGCCACCGAAGCTCTAAACACCAGCCAGTTGCAATATCTTTTAGTACATAAAGCGAGAAAACCTCTTTTATAGAGAGAGAGCGCGCTCGTGTGGCGTATCATTGGCGTTTTGAAATCCAGTAGCCCTAATTTTGGGTATTCATCGACCTTCCTAGAGCAGCCTTTGGGAATTGGAGTAAAGAAAATGCCACATTTTATAGTTTTTCAGAAAACTCGATTTTTGAGGGTGAAGAGTGAACTACAGAGAAAATAACAGCAAATTCAACCATAGACATGTGACACGTATTTGGGTACGAGAAGAAAACATGATGCTGGTTTTCGGGTCTTATTTGATGTGATTTTCCTCCACAAGTCAAATCATCGTTTCGAAAAATGCGAGGCCTGTGCGCTTGCTAGCGCACCTGGTAACTGCAATGTTGCTTTGCTGTTCTGTTTGCCGATCGTACGAACACGCCAAAAGGCCTCGCCACCTTCATTAACCGCTTGCTAATACAACTGAGGGTTTTATACACTGCTCGAATGTCAGGAGCCCTCGAAAGCTTCGAATCATACTATGATGCAGTGTTTGCAAACGTGTCCCCGGGGCCTTGAAGGTGTAACTTTAGCCATTTTTGTCGATACCTGTCTTGAGTTATAGGTCAGGCTTCACGTCAGAAGTCGTACCCAATAACATTATCAATTGCACTGCTGAGACTTGCCTTCAGTTCTGAAATAGTTCTTTTTACTTCTTACTTATTCACTTACCTCCTTTTGGTTTTGAAATCGGGTGATCCCTGCAAGTTCTATCACCCTTTGTTTTCGATTGGACTTGCTGGATGCTAAGCTTTTTAACGGTAACTAATGGTCGTGATTTTTCACATGTGATTACTGAAATCGCTCTATATATTCCCTCTAATCCTCTTGGATCTCAGTGCATTTTTTTCTACACTTCGTATGTGATCAGCTGGTCGATTGGTCCCTTATTTCCCGAAAATCAACAGCAGTGGATGCGATTGACAGTCCGCGGCTATTAAAACGAGGATCCTTGAATGGCGCCCCCACTGGTTCTGTCCAACGCATGAAGCCCTTCATGGAGTCACTGATCAAAGTGGTGGAAATGAAATCTCCTGAGCTCTTCGATTGGACTAGCGAAATACTTCATTTGGATGCTTCTGCCCACAGTAAGCTATTGGAGATACACCTCTACTCCATCTTGTCATAAAATGCCGTCCAGTTAAATGTGAAATTTTCCAAAAAGTTAAACGTACCAGTGTCCTGGAATTATAAGCACGCTTTTTTTCCGGAATAACCTGACCACTGACATTCAGTAAGAATTTCAATTTCCATATCCGTGTCGAAGACTTCAGCGATGACTGAACAGTGGCCGACAATTCATGAAAATTTCATAGGGTCATATCGTTGCGTATTTCTTACCTTCAGTGCCAGGCTAAGGAAATCTACCGCCTAAATGGCCGTCTTGAACAAGTAAACGTTCCTATTTAACTTGATGAATTTACCTCTTCCGGATTACGAGCGATGTAAACTACGTTCGTTAACAAGTAGCCTAAATGTCAATTAAATATTACAACTCAGTTTCTCGAGAATTGGCTATTTTTCCTTCCATTTCTACAGTGCTTGAGGTGCGCTTGACTAGGCTGAACAGATTTTCGCTTGATTTCACCGGTATGGACGTCACAGAAAAAATATTTAATCAGCTCACGTGCTAACAGGCCGGTCAGTGACTAGTAAATTTAAATAAAATTGTTTGGTGA
Organism: Schistocephalus solidus; assembly: GCA_017591395.1. Lineage (NCBI taxonomy): Eukaryota > Metazoa > Platyhelminthes > Cestoda > Diphyllobothriidea > Diphyllobothriidae > Schistocephalus > Schistocephalus solidus. The sequence goes on from WEDG01008276.1 coordinate 36,879, forward strand.
AATCGTAAACATACCATTTGGTGTATATCATATTAAGAAGACTTTCCTTTCGTCAAATTTCTTTATAATTATTTCGGGTGTTTGAATACGATAAGTTTCAAATTGTCCTTCAAATAATAGTGCATAATTTACGATTTTCAGTGTTTTCAGTTGATTGCTCATAAATTTAAATTCTGTTTTATGTGTTTATCAAAATCTTCAAACTAAGTTATTTCTTAAAAATATAAACCGAAGTAGTAAGTTTTTGAACATTCTTTCCAATGCATATGACCATTTCGGTCACATTGATAGACTCAATCAAACATGAAAACTCATTGCCGAGAAAAATGAACGTCCACAACAAGATGTGACAAGTAATATGCCCAAATCATTAAAAAAACTTTCTGTAACTAGTTACCTCTTTAGAAAGCGCTTTTATTAGATATTTCGTCGCTGAATATCTACGCACTTTACATTTTACAAAGATTAAATCAACGTAAAAATTGGGAAGTTTACCCGTTTCTTCACTTCCCTGAAAATCAGGGACAAAAATGTACACTTAAATGGGAAGAACTCATGTTTCCCTTTATAGGGGATCGTGTTTCGCTATATTTGTTTGCGTTTACGCCCCGTTCTAAGATTGCAAGTACACCACAGAGTGGCCGAATATATGCTAAGATTTTACGAAAAATGCCGATTCTCTGCCATTTCCTTTTCAAGTTTCCGTATTCGTTCATAGGCAAGTGTAGATAGAAATTTTCTGCACATCGTTCACGCACGGCGTGTCGTGACTTCTCATATATATGTTTATTTATGCTCCCAATCGTCGATGTGGTAAAACGAAGTACATTCATACACTTTTACTACTGAGTTTTTTGGGACAAAACAACAAATTTGAAACCACAGCAAAGCCAAATTCTCCGTTCTCTAAAGGGATATATTTAAAAATGTTCTGGTTTATATTAATGTTCGTTTCTTACACAACGCGCAAAAACAAGTATTTTTGATCCTTAGCTTTAACTGGCGTCGAAAAACTCCTAGAAATTCACGAAAAGACGGATTCTGCCCCGTTTTCCCTTCAAAAAACAGATATAAATGGAACTTTACTTTAGTAAACAGCTTTGTGCCCCTCAAACCAATACAACAAACAAAATTAACAACCTCAACTGTGTGCCACTAACACCTCAAATTTTGACCTCGACGTTTCATGAGTTGGATAATCAACTTTACGCGTGCAACTATACGATTCTTTCCCCTCTGCTAAACTAATCAGGTTTAACACAGCTTCGCTGTGTGTGTGTTCGCACCGCGCTGAAACCTGCCAATTGAGGTTCTTAACAGTCTGTGACCGCCGCGCATAGCATAAAGACGAGGGCTAGGTGCCAGGTGAAGACTGGACTGCCTCCTAATCCACGAAGTCGCCTCCCTGTTCCTCAACAATATTAACATATTTGGTGTGTTGTGGTCCTCATAATGCACATCCTACCGCGCCCACCTCTGCATACGAATAAGAAGGCTCAAGGCCCGCATCTGCTCTGTACCAACGTGCTTAGAGGAGGTTCCCTTGCGAACTGGCCTTCTGGATATTTGTACCAGTGGCAAATCCAATTCCAGCCAACTTTAACTGCAATCAGGCGCAATGACCAACGTGACAGGCCACGCGGTAGATGCACTAGACCGACAAGGAGACCAGCTCAGGTTACAGCACGTTATTCGAGCTGCACACCCATGAGGGTGTGGTGGCACGCCGAGGTGCATGCTCGTGGCACGTCATCCACGTCCGATCCCACCTCCGGTCTTCTTGACTCTGCCCTGACACCAGGCCCAGGTGGGTGATGGAGGAGAGAGTGCGATAGATGCTGCGAAAGTTTGCTATCACTATAAACTAATTCACGCCCAAACTCACCGTCCCTGCATCCACCCTGTTTTGGGTCACACGGTGAACATAAACCTGTTTGGCCTTTTTTCGCACGGTAACTTTTGAGTGCCGAAGCCATATTGTATAAAACACAGCACTCCAGCAAGCAGACGACAAGAATGCTGGGTTTTCTTGAGCATTTTAGACGAACCATACAGTCAGAATAACATGACCGACAAAGACAAGGGAAACTGGAAGGGCCATTTCTGGCTTATTAGCCGTCGTCAGCCAGTCATACCCAACCCCAGGTGGTGCTTCACCCGTGACCTGTTGATCAGAAGTCCAACGCTCTAACCATTGAGCCACAGGCTCGTTGTCTTACCGGTTTCGATCGGGAATATTAACTATGATAAATAGGCGCTAACCGATCGATTACAGGACTTACTCGTCCCGTTGTGCCTTGGAGCTCACTGTTGAACCCCGCAGGGCGGCTAATGATATGGGTAGAATAAAATGACCGATATCATTAGCCGCCCTGTGGCGGTTGGCCGTGATCGAGAGTGATCCCCAGTGCACAACGGGACGAGTGAGTCCTGTAACCGATCGGTGAACGCCTACTTACCATAGAACCATATAGTTTCTAAATTTCAATATTCTTCACCTTTTGCGTGGGAAGGTTCGGCGTTAAGGCCGCCTTAAATCACTGAATTCCTGTCCATGCTAGTGTGTTAAGTCAAGTATACGCAAATCCTCAAGTTAGATTCAATCACTTTAGATCGTTTCACTACGACAAATATTTTGCAGTCACTAGCCCGAAACTGACGATGCCGTTAATGAACCTTTCGTTTTGATCCAAAAACCTGCTTGTTAGCTAACATTGTATCGTCAAGTTAGTCTGCGCAGATAAAATAAAATTCGAAAGAAGGGGATCGGACTGTGTCCTATCATGCTTCGTCATCAAAGGAGGTGTTTTCCTGGTGGATGTGCATTCTAAACCCCTGTATTCGTCTTTAAAAATTTAACTTTTTATTATTTTACTACAGTTTTGCCTTCGGATATTCGTGACCGCATTAGAGAATTGGAGTATGACCTCGCTCTCCGAGATACGCTCTTCGTGTCTGAATCTCCCGGGTTTCTGCAGTATCTCCCTTCGGACGCTCCAGACGAATTATGCGATCTCAAGACCGTTCTTGCCGATGTAGAAACACTTATGGGAGCGGCGGCCTTTCGCCTTTACTCCACCACTGGCTCCAAGGGTCTCCTTCGGTTCTCATCCACTAAACCCGAAGCCCATGATACCTTCTCTGACCGCGATTTCAGTCAGGAACTTGCCTCTCTTGCACGGTTTAGCGCGGTCTTTAAGGTAAGTTTGCGTCAAAAGCCCGATATTTAAACTTAGTGCGTCGTATCTAATTATAATCCAGTCATTTGTACTATACTATATACCATGTGCGTTATAAAAGGATCTCACTTAAACTGGTGGTTTCAATGAGCATACGAATCTTGTACAAAGTACGCTAGAAGTTGCAACTAGGGGAATTCTTTTGAGAAGTACAAATAAAGTTAATTTAATTTTTGTTTCTTTTCTGTTTTGTCATATTACTATTCGTGTGACCTTCGCAAAATCAGAACCTATATTCTATTGACTTCTCTGCAACGCAGAATAAGGATATACTCCGAAAAGAGATGACAGGGAACTGTAAGTGAAACTTTACTAGTGGTTCCAACAGACAGAATCGTTTCATGCTTTTTCGATGAGGGTCTATTGAGTTTATTATAAATCACAGATACACTGACTCTATTAACCTTGCAACGAGTTTTCCCAAGCACTGATAGCTTGAGACACAAGAACCCAACCGTTGTCAATGGCACATTCATTCTGACTTAATTGAAAGTTTGTTACCGTTCTAAACAGCCATTTTACCCGATTGAATTCTCTTGTATTTTCCGTTTTCCTGTCTAAACCTTAAGTATTCCGATCCCTCTTACCGTTGCCAATTTACAGTGAGCGCCAGAATCTGTCATGACCTCGCAAGCAGACCTCTGATGTACCATACACCAAGCCATACTCAGCGAGACCGATTGTCTCAGTGATAGCAGAAGGCACGGACAGTTCGACTGTTGAATGTGCCAACGCCCACCACTGTCTCGGAAATGGCGCAGGGTCGACTTAAGCGCGAACCTGTTAAAAGGAAAAGTAAATTGCACTACAGCACTCTCTTCTCTTGCCTGCCGTGTTCCATTGGCGAGACAAAGTAAAGGGGGCCTGGCGATGCGATTGGGTTCATTAACTGACGTGGCGTAAAATCCATCGTCTGCACGCGCTGCTCCTTCCACTTAAACCCACCTTCACAGAGGGGCGCCGAATCTTCCAAGGGTATAGTGGGAGCCCATGTAGTCCGACTCGCTTTCCAGACAAGGATTGAATTTTCCCGGCAGCTGGTCACCTTCCATGTCACAACTGTTAGCATGTCATGATGGATTCAAGCGTGTTCACGTGCTCGTGGTGGGAATTTACGTGCGGAATCGGAACTGGATCAACGTCACTCTCCTCCTTCCATACAGGTTCTAAGTTTAATCCTCGCCGTCAAGACTGCTTGTTTGCAAGTTGTTTAGGTTCCATTACCCCAGGGAGTGATTTGATCAGGTGAGGTCACGGATGCCTTTTATTGCCGGAACACATTTGTCCCCGTCAAAGTCGGTTGGAGGACTGTATGTCGGTGCGTTTAAGATAGGTTAAAGTGACTTTACAACCGGAGAATCTGTGATAAGTCTGAGTGATCCTGAGTTTTGTGCACCCCGAAGCAAAGGTGAGCGGTGCAATTATTTTGACCGGTGACAGTTCGACCATTTGCGCAAATTTTCCTGGAGAGTAGAATTTAATCTTGGACGAGTGAGTCATTAACGATCGGTGAGCGTTTGTCAACGAATGTCCATATTCCCCATCTAAACCGTCAAGACGATGAGCCCGTGATTCAATGGTTAGGTCGTTGGACTTCTAATAAACAGCTTGCCGGTTCGAGCCTCGGGTGGGGTATCACCTTGGGTGGGCCTTGACTGGCTGATGACGGCCAATGAGCCAGAAATGGCCATTCCAGTCTCCCTTGTCTTGTCGGTATTGTTAATCTGACTCTTCTAATACTAGCCGCTGTGCGGCTGCTGGCGGGGCTCTAGAATGAACCCCGAGGCAGACCGGGACGAGTGAGTTCCTTTAACGGTCGGCGAGCGTTCATCAACGAATTGAATCAGGATTTTTTCACATTCCGACACTGTTTTCCTTGTCAATGCCTTTGTTAAATAAACGAATGGGGCTCAGAGGTTGCTCCTAATTTCATAACTTTTTGTCAGTGGCCAGACCACCACAGTTATATTCATGGTGTTTTCGGAATGCATACAGTGTCCCTGCTCCACGTTTACATTCTGGTGATTTAAAGAGAACGCATGCAACTTCTAGCTTCTTCAGTACTAGCCAATAACTGTACTGCCAGTATGGTAAGTCATTCAGTATTTCGTATACTGCCGACTACCTATTTGCAGTTTGTAAATATTACGTGCTTATTCCGCAGTAGTTGATGAATTCCCGCTAAAGTATGCATGTGCGAAAGGATGCACTCGAAGTTCACGCATTATTTTCAGACAAAATTAAAACGGACAGCATTGAAAGTGGAGTTCATATACCAGAAATCACGTGGGATACACCAAGGGACTCACTTTTGAGCCCAATCCCTCGTAGTTGCGTCATGCAGTGACATACTATCAGCAAAACAAGCATGTCTGGGCTTTTAGCTAGTACCTCTATTGTCGATATGGTAAATTATTATGTATTGTTTCCTTTATCGTTGACTTACGTTGACCATGGTTGGGTCTGTGGAGCCTTGCGCTAAATATCCTTCTTTTCAAATAGCCTGAAACGGTGATTTCAGTCGATTTAGGGATTGTGGGTGGCGGTATTTGCTGACCTTGGCTAGAATCAAGTCCGTACCTAGCAATGTCCTATAGGACATCTGTTGCACTGATCCGGTTGTTTCCTGTGGTCATCTTCCTTGCAGATAAGCGATTGCGGATGCCCAGCTCAGACAGTTGCTTTATCATGCCGTTTTTCCGTGAAAGGTAGTTCTATCATCTCATCCTCTCCAAAAGGAAGTGTATTCCACCCCTACTTCACTCAGCCTCCTCTGTACATGCATTCCGTTCCTGATGAGGATTGCGATGCCAATACCTCCATTTTGACTAGTTGATCAGGTTGTTCCGACAGTAAAAGCAGGAACTCTTCTTATTTGTTGTATTGCGATTTCTTGTATCGCGTGCAGATAGACGGTGTTGATTGCATGAACAAGCTTTTGTTTAGGGTGCCTCTTCTCATCCCTTGATTCTGAGTGCGGCCCTGAATTCCGATGTTGAAACATCCTAGATGCTTGCTGAATAACACAAGGACTCGCAGTTAGTGCATTGAAAAAAAGACTTGCATTTGCCCGAGTCCCCTGTGGAATTTAATGTCTCCCGCACCGTTACATTTATCTTAAGTGGAAAGGAGAGTGGACGAGTTAGTTTACAGAAGAATTTACGGGATATTACTATATGTGTATCATACTTTAATTTGGCTCAGCGGTAAGGGTTTATTTTCGAGTGCAAAGCTTCGTTGTTCCGTAAATGAAATCTGGGCTCTCGGTTCGGGGACGATGCAGAGATGGTCGGTGTTTGGTGGGAACACCACAAGCCCGTTGGATTTACGAGTAAGGCTGACAATTTGGACTGCATCTTCAAAATTAAATTGAGTTTGTGTACACACAACTTGCTGTTTCTTGCACTCGGCGAAACCCCAACTCTTGGGGAATGGACAATGTATACTTTAGCGCTAAACTCCACTTTGCACATTTTTTGGAAGTCTCGGTTGCGCCCATGCGTATAACCATGTGAACTTTTTTACTTTGGACCGTATGAACTTCACTCTTTTTCGCTCCGAATCGGTAATTAGCAGGCCAGCCTTCTCAGATTTTCTAATGAGCGTGTCTCCATCAATGCTGGCGACTAAAAGCGCTTGGTACAATCATCGGAAACGCACATCCAATTGCTGATTGTTTTGCAATCCTCACATTACTTGCATCGTCCTCAAATCCCTTGCCGCTATTGACGATTTCCCTTTATTATACAAAAATCGCTCATTACTTTATTGTACCGATCTCCGGACCTTTCTCCTTTCGAACTAGTTCGGTTGTCTGGCGTCTGAAGTTCTTTTGCTCCTCTTAGACGCTCTAAGTCAGTGTAGATTAATTTCGAAACTGGAAGGTTTTCAGGGGTGTCATAGAAAAATTCCCTCTGGAATGAAAGGCATTTTAGCTTTATGGATCTTTAAGACGGCCGTTTCCCCAGTTTTATTTGACTATTGCCCCCTCCGCTGTCATCCTTTCGGGGTCCGTGCCTGGCGTTTCAAGACTTTCAAATAAAATATGGTAGGACGGCACACTTACCTTGAAATTACGGATGGCCTGATAACTGAAGACTTTTATAGTACCCTTTTACCCTCAGTTATGGCAGAAACTTCATCTGTTTGGACATGGTCTTCTTTGGCCTCGCTGTCTTTCCATAATATCTGGTTTTATTGGCATGGTGTCCTGCCCGACCCCACTTCCCTGAGCAGTGTGTACACGCCGAAATTATGTGGTTGACTTTTGGGCTGGAATTGGTTGGCAGTGTGCACGTGCCTTTTGATTGCCCTATGTTGAAGCAATCTTACCTCTAACCGGGAGAACTTAATAATGCTGCTGACTTGGCTTTTTGTTCTCGAATTAACAGCTAAGCGCTGCACATATAGCACTTACGAGATAATGGCCTCATTTGACGTCGTTTTTTGTGCACATTGATACCACAAGATTTAGCAAGACAATGCACAGATGAAGTCCTATGACACGGACATTCCTGCATCTGTCTTGCTTGAACTCATAGACCTTTGTTTAGAAACCACTTTTTCCTTTGATCACAAATACTATAAACAATTAAAAGGGGCTCTTGCCGAAAGTCACAATACAAACACTGGAATCTCTGGCTCTTCCATTAGTCAACCCTAAGTTGTGGGAACGATATGTAGACGACACCTTTGTTGTCGTTAGAGAGGAGGACCAACTAGAAACACTCCACAACACCATCACCTCAACCATTTCGGGGATAAAATTCACACTCGCGAACGAAGTTGACGATAAACTCCAACTTCTGGATGTTTCGTACAGCGAAAGACTAACGGAACATTACACACACCCGTTTTCCGCAAAGAAACATATGTGGAAGTAATTCTACACTATAAGAGCAACAACCCAATCTCTCACAAGGGGAGTACCGTCAGCAGTCTGCTACATCGAGCAAAAACATTGCTCTGACTAGGAAAGCTACCGAATCGAGCTAAACTACCTGTTTGAATTATTTTCCCAAAAGGGTTACCCTAAAGATTTGGTACATCGATGCATAAAGGAACAGAAGCCAAAAGAAAATGAACTAGATAATTTCAATCAGCCGCCTAAAACAAATGCATGGCGACTCCTTTCTTCTATTAGGAATGTGCCTGAAGTCGTTGAAAGAAACTTGCAGAAACACCAAATAAAAGTGGCGCACAAACCGACGACGACTTTTCGCATTCAACTTGTTATCGTGATAAAAAAAAAGAAGAGTCAATCTAAACCACTAGCATTGTCTTCAGTATCATGGCAGACCCTTAGGCCATGTTGCCGAACTGTACATGTTGTTTCATCCATGGGCTTTTTCGCTCCCTCATTGCAGAAATTTGCCTCAGACCATGAACGGAGAAAACGTAGCCATGCTAAGTCCTCGAAAAGCTCATCATCCAAGCGGAACGGCCAGCATAAGGGTCACGACGCAGCCGGCGTCAAAAATGGTCAGGTAGGCCTTTAACTCCCCCGCATCATGTCTCTGTACCTAATGAGCTTTTTAAAACAGCAACTTTCATGCTGCATCTCTTCTGTTCTGTCAATTGTATTTTCTCAATTTTTATGGCTCTCTGCATTGGACTGCCATTTTGAAGGCATTCTTAAGCAAATTAGGTTCATGTTTTTTTTGTTAACGTTGTATCCTACAAACGTTAAAATCGTTACAATCAGGTGCTTTTGCAGCAGGAACTTGGCGGATCTCTCAAAATTTGGTTTATTCCTTTGAGTTGCCTTCTTTTGCCGTCCTGCCATCTGAGCTCCGTTTCTGTCTTCTTCCCATCTCAGGACAAGCATGAGAGCAGTGGGCGCAAGCGACACGGTACTCGACATTTGGATACCCATGGAATCATGGATAATATCCTTGCTGGCAAGTTTCTTTCAACAGAAGCGTTTTCCTAAACTGGTGCGAAGCCCTTTTCGACTCTGACAGAATTTTTTGCGGACGAGGTTGCGATTCGCACCTCCTCACCCCTGTTGCCGCCCGTCGTGAATGGAGACTTCGCATCTGGTCAGCCACTGCGACCTACCACTAGGTTATAAGAGGGGAAAGAGAAGGTGAGGTCGATCTAGCTTTGACCTATCGCGTGATTCTTCACCATACGTGAAAAATTACACTCAGGAACTGTCAGACACGTTAACAGTCGTGGCTTCTAGGGTTGCCAGCAATTTGGTTTTACTCCAGACTGAGGATCAGGCTACAATGTCTCCTTCCTACTATAACCTTGATAGCACTTATTTACACGGAGTCAGGGACACTCCTAACCAAAGTCCGTTACTTGTGGAGTTATGAACCAAGTCGTGCGTGGCAACTGTAAACAGGCTGTTTAAATGCTTCAGCCACTGCACTCACACCCACTTAAAACCGCCATGAATTTGTCTCGTCATCGTAATACTGGGATGAAGTGAGATACATGCAGCGTGAGTCTGCTCCACAAAAACTTCACGCGCAAATCACCTCGCGCGCTCCACTCTTTGGGCAGTAGTTCATTTTGCCGTTGGTGACTGTCAGAGTTTCGAGTTGAATTTCGTGATATCGGACTCTAGCAGTCGGGACTTGTCGATGCTCTAGAAATTCAGCCGCGATAACTGTTGCATGGGAGACTCAATGAACCATGTCGGGCTCATTTTTTCATTGTTAACACATCCGTTTGTCCCGTGCGGGAAGGATTAACGGTTCGAAGTCTGACCTCTTAGGCGTCAAATTATATGTTCTTTCATTGAGCAGCGGACTCATACTCGGCAGTGGTCAGGGATCGTCAGCGTCGGAATTAAGTAATGTTCATTGATCTTTCCTTTTTTCTGATTAAATGGGAGCGTTTTGTTTTGGTTTAGCGGTAACCTCAGTACACGCATAAGGATGAACTGTCAGTTATTGGAGAGTGTTGTTTTCAAGACAAGATGGACTGGAATAAACCATTCCGGCTCCATTGCCGGCACTGGTTTCTTTGATCACGAAGTATTGATTTCAGTCACTCTCTGTTGGAGGTCCACGACGTAGCTGAAAGTACTTATTCTACTTGGTAATTAGGGTAGATCAGTGCAAACGACCTTTTTGTTACGTCCGTCATCACGTAAATCCACTCTTAACTTGTGGTTATCTGTCGAAAAATACTCCTCCACTCTAACTTTTGTCACTTTTCCAATTCAGACCGTGTATACGGCCATTGAAAACGAGATCTTTTCATTGTTTTTGACAACACTTTGGACCATTTTTCCTTTTTGTACCTTTTAGGTATTGAACCTGAGCCTCTGTATGCAGACATCCATAAACCGCAGTCGAAACCCGATGTCTGATTGAAATTTACCTTTCCATCATTGCATATAAATGCACTAACATAGGGCGAATCACTGCATCAAATTTGCATTCCAGTAAACGTAGTTTTTCTGTTGGTGAACGACCTTAAGAACATGGTTTCGTTACCATCATCCTTCCATTCAAGTTGACAATCATGGTTGCCTGTGCAGCCTCTTGCCTCTCTTTCTGTACACATTTATTTCCTTCAAACCAAATGTGCAATGCTCTCACTGAGTCATCTTAAACTGTGGACCCAAAATTCCAATTCCTTGCTGACTTCCCACATTTTTGTGTCGTTTACCTCTGAAACTGTTCCCGTTCCCCTATCTCTGCCCCACTGACCGATCAAAAGTTTACTCGTATGCCTGCATTCGCCGTTGTTTTTAAGCTCTCGCAAATTCCCGCATTATTTATGCATGGCTCGTTTGTATCTTAACCACGCCTTTTGTGACTCGGCACTTTTTTTCTTTTCATAACGTATTACCTGGTAGAAACAAAAGTAGAGGTTGTATGACCGTGGAACCTTGTCCATGAACCTAAGAGCTGATTAGCACTTGTGCCTATAGCATGAAATAAGCATTTCTGGTACACCGAATGACACGCGGCAAGCCTGAGATTTGCCTGTGTTGCCAGTTTACCCACATTTTTAACTTCAAGAATACGAAGCCTCGGGTTGGCTAAATGAGACTGACCCCTGTTTCGGTCACTTGTATTCAAAAACTCAATAATTGCAGGGATCCTTCCTTAAATGAGCAGCTGCCATTTTCCCTTTATTCTCATGACTGGTTGTTCCTAAAATGAACCTGACAGTTCGACCGTCGATTTCGACGAAGTTCACCGTATGCTCCACGGAAGGGTGTTGCAGGGACGGTGACTTGCGCGTGAATTAGTTTTAAGTGATAGTAGCCTTGCGCTGCAGATACCGCACTCTCTCCTCCCTCACCTGAGCCCGGTGTCAAGACAGATTCAAGAAGACCGGAGATGGGAGAGGGCGCAGGTGGCTGGCGCGGCCAGAGCCGCCCCTAGGTGTACCACCACACCTGACTCGGATCCCACGGAGTGGGAGTGCCATAAAGGCCACATTAAGAAGGAGCCATTGCAGTCTGACTCTCAGTCCGCCAGTCAGCCACTCCACAAAAAAACTCACATCGAGTTATCCCGTCAGTTGGAAACCTTCCGAGCCACGGTTTTTAGCGCACCGTGATAGTTTCAAGCGCGTCGGATTGTTTACAGTGAGGAAAATGCGCCGAGCTGTTGACCTCACTCTCTCCCCCCATCCCCACAATCAGACCACCATCCGAGCCAGTCAGTTGTCTGAGGTGGGAGTGGGTGCATTGACTGACGGGTCGGCGTACCGTCTTCGCTCGCAACAGCACGACCTGGCCCCCATAACGCACATACCAGGATTCACTTAAGCAAGGGATATGGAGTAGCCATCGCCATCTGACTCCCAGTCCACTGGTCAGCCACTCGACACACACAGCACATACACTGGGCTGACGGCGTGGTCTGGTGTAAGCGTCAGATTGGCAGCCTTCCAGGCCATGGTTTCTAGGAAACCGTGATTTTATCAGGTACATTATGATGATTGTGAGGGTGTTGTCTATGTATTAGTGTAGATGGTGTGCGCTGATGTGGCTTAGCCTCCGGTGGTTTACCGCAGGTTGACGTGGAGGCGCATATGTCCTAATAGATCCATGCGATGTGCGGGAGCAGTGGAGGCGGGCGCGGCGACTGTATGTCGGAGCCCCAGGCACTGGTTCACCAACCTCCGTGCGATGGATTCGCAGGTGACCAACTAGGCCGATGCGTGAGTTGAAGTTGTGGGCAGGAGAAATCGGTAGAGACTGAGGGATATCATTCATGGTAGCGGAGGTGGCAATGGCGGTAAGAATGTCAGGAACGGAGGGTGTGCATGATGTATCGGTGTTGTCGGCATTGCGGTGAATTCCGCTGTCATGGATGCGCATGTGCCCGAATAGGCCCATGCGATGAGTGAGAGGCGAGGACAGTGGAGGCGGCAATCTCTGCTGTGTGTTGGTGCTCCAGGCACTGGTTCACCAGTCTCTGCACGATGGATTCCCAAGTGACCGACCAGGCCGATGCGTGAGGTGAATGTGCGGTCGCAATGAGGACAATTTAGGAGAGAGTCCCCATCGCTGATGGTGGTAGTGAAAGCGATGGTGTGGGTAACAGGCGATTTGGTGAGGGATGTGGTCTCTATGATGGTGGAAGTAATGGAATTGATGCCAGGAGTGAGGGTAGGGGAGTCTGAAGGAGGGTTATCAGAATTTTACGTAGAAGTTGGAATTGTAGGATTGTTAGTGCATTGCCTCCAAAGATGTCCGAATAGGCCGATTCGCGCGTGGAAGATGCGTTGACAGCGCGGTCATGTTGGCAGGGCCCTGGCATCGACGATGTTAGTCCGGGGCGCTGGTGACTTTCGTGCATCTCTTTTGGCGTTGGCGTTCCGGTTGGTTTCATAGATTGCTGAACCAGTCTTCACGGATCTTCTCCATGCCGGTCTATCCTGGGCGAGGTCCTCCCAGGTTGCCGGGTTGATTTGCAGTTGCTTCAGCGATTTCTTCAGTGTCCCTGAAGCGTCGCTTTTGACCTCCCTGTCGGCGAGCACCCGTAGCGACCTCTTCGTAGAAACTTCGTTTGGGTAGTCGCTCGTCGTCCATTCTTATCAGGTGGCCGCTCCATCGCAGTTGCACTTGCCTCAGCATGGCATGGATGCTGAGGATTCCGGTTCGCTCCAGGACTTCCTAGTCCGGGATCCTGTCTTGCCATCTCAGCTTCAGTATTCTGCGGAGGCAGCTGAGATGAAAGTGATTCAGCTTCCTGGCTTGGTTCGAGTAGACGTTCCAGGTTTCCGCTCCGTAAAGGAGTGTCGTCAAGACGACGGCCTTGTACATCTTCAGTTTGGTGTACAGGTGAATACCGTGGCGATTCCACACGGAGGCCTGCAGCCGGCCGAAGGCCTGACTAGCTTTGGAGATCCGTTGGGCAACCTCGTCATCGATTCTCGTGTTGCGCGACATCGTGCTTCCTAGGTAAGCGAAGGTTTCCACGTTTTTGAGTTGAGCACCGTTGATATTGATTCGAGGAGCTTTGTATTCCATGCTGGGTGGCGGCTGGTGCATGACAACCGTTTTGGCTGTACTGATTGTTAATCCAAAATCGGCGCAGCCTTCGGCGAAGAGGTCCATGCTCCTTTGCATGTCCTCCTCCGTCACGGTGTTAAGCGCAGTCGTCCGCGAAGAGCAAGTCATGGACTGTAGTCGTAGACACGCGCGTTGAAGCCTGCATACGCCGACTTTTGAGAATGTGCCCGTCAGTTCTGTAGGCGATGCGGATACCAGGCTGCTCATTACGGTAGGCGTCCATCAGCATAGCCGAGAACATGAGACTGAACAGGGTGAGAACCAATACGCATCTCTGCTTCACTCCGTTGGTCACTGTGAATGCTTCGGATACCGTCCCGTTGTCAGTGACGCGCGCCGTCATGAAGCTGACGCACCATGTGCGTGAACCGCTCAGGACAACCAAATTTCTGCATGACTTTCCACAGTCCGACACGATTCACCGTGTCAAAGGCTTTCGTTGGATCAACGAAGGTAGTGTATAGGTGAGTTCGCATCTCTTGGCAATTCTCTTGTAGCTGGCGGGAGGCAAAGATCATATCGGTTGTTCCGCGGTGTCGGCGGAAGCCACATTGGCTTTCCGGGAGCAGGCCCTGCTCTAGATGACCGTTAAGACGATTGAGAAGGATACGGGCTAAGATCTACCCGGCGATGTTGAGCAACGAGATGCCTCTGTGATTATCACAGAGTTGCCGGTTCCCCTTCCGTTTGTAGAGATGGACGATGGTCGCGTCTTTGAAATCGTGAGGAACTTGTCCTTGGCGCCACATCTCCTGGAAGAGTGTTGTGAATTCTGCCATCAGCCGGGGCCCACCGTGCTTGTAGACATCCGGTGGGATTGCGTCGGATCCCGGTGCTTTACCGCTGGAAATCTGCTGCTCGGCCCGGATGGTTTGTGGTAGGGAAGGTGGCAGATCCAGGTCATTGTTCGTGTCCACTTGAGGGAGCCGGTCAATGGCAGCATCGGAGATGGCTGATGAGCAATTAAGGACACTTCTGAAGTGCTCGGCCCAGCGCTTCAGAATTTGCAATTTCTCTGTCAGCAGTGTTGTGCCGCCAGAGCTGAGCAGCGGTGCGGAGCCCTTGATACACGGGCCGTAGATGGCCTTGATGGCTTTGAAAAAGTTTTTCATTTCATTGCGATCCGCATTCCCCTGGATTTCCTCAGCCTTTCGGATCATCCAGGCATCCTGCATCTCCCGCAGCCGTTGTTGTACAAGGCGCCGGCATCTGAAAAAGGCTGCTTTGGTGGCATCAGTCCGAAGGTCCATGTAGGCTTTGTATAGTCTATTCTTCTCCGCGAGTAAGTTGCTGATGTCGGCGTCATTGTCGTCAAACCAGTCCTGGTGTCGACGGTGTGCGCGTCCGAGTACATCGAGGGCGGTGGACTGGATGACATTTCGCAGTTGACACCATCGTGTCTCCACGGTAGCGTTATCATCTGGAGCATGCAGGTCCTCCAGTTTCTCGGTTATTTGGTTGCTGAAATCAAAACAGTGAGCAGGCAAATTTAATAAAGGAGTATTTAACTTACATGGCGGCCCCTTACCTTGGGGCCTTCGTCGGGGTTTCAGTCAGAGCCTCACCTGGGAGATGACGAGGCGGTGATCTGTCCAACCATCGGCATCGCAGATCGTCTTAGTTACCAGCACGTCCTGCGATCTCGCCTCCGAACGAGAACATAGTCCAGCAGATGCCAGCGCCGCGACCGAGGGTGCATCCACGTGACCTTCTTGCGCGTCGGAAGGCGGAAGAAGGTGTTGGTCAGCGAGAGACGGTGTTCCACACACGTGCACAGAAGAAGGAGGCCGTTATCGTTACAGCTACCGAGACCGTGGGGACCCAGCACTCCCTGCCAGGCAGCGTGGTCCGTCCCGACGCGGGCATTGAAGTCACCAAGGACAATCAACTTGTCAACCTTTGGCACAGTCGAGAGCAGGGCGTGCAGGATCTCGTAGAATTTGTCCTTCGCCGTATCAGAGCTCGTCATTGGGGGAGCGTAGGCGCTGATGATGGTGGCGAACTGGTCTCCCCAAAGAGGCAGGCGGAGGCTCATCAGGCGATCATTGATACCCTGCGGCAGACAGGACAGACATCCCACGATTTCGTTCCGGATGGCAAAGGCAACACCATCATCGGGTCGCTCTGCCTTTGGCCGGCCGCTCCAGAAGAAGGTGTAGTCGGCACCCACCTCCTCCAGTTGGTACTGCTCAGAGAATCAGGTGCCGCTGAGAGCAGCAATGGCCACCTTGTAGTGCGCCTGTTCCCGAGCGACTAGCTCCGTCCTCCGTTCCGGCCGGTTGCTCCTAAGATTGTCAAAAAGGGAGCGAACATTCCAGGCTGCTAGTGTGAGTGGACTCACCCGAGCAGCCTGGAGAGTATGGCGAGGGGGATGGGGACGGGGGTATTGTTGTTTGTTTGAGTTTTAAGACCGCGTAGTTTGCGAGCCGCGGCCGGTTGCAGAAGACGTGAGACCCAGCATTTTTTAGGGCACATTTTCTAGCCCCTTCCTCCGCGAGGAGGCAATCAGTGCTATCCCTAAATAGGGCTGCTCGGACATCCCAGACGGCTGCCGAACTCCCCTATGGGTCACGGATTTGTTTAAGTGGGAGAACGACCCGAGTTAGTCTGGGTCGCCTACGGGGTTCTGTCGCCCCCACCGTAGGACTTTTTGAGAGGGGGGAGGTGGGAAGTTCGGGAGTCAGACATACCGGGTGTGGAGGCACACACAACACCGGAGACCCTCACCTGGTTTAGCCCGCCGGTCGTGACGGTTGCCCGGGGTGTGGCCGCTGGGAAGAACCTAACTTCGAGGAGCCACAGGTGAGAGTTGGGTACCAGTTAGAGGCGGCCACAGGAGCATTCACCACCTGTACGAGACAAATGGAGCGACCAAATGCAAGCTCTGTGGTGCTGCCCCTAACTAGTACCCCTACACCCCATGCAGTTGACGTAGTGACTGTTTCCCACACATGAAACAACAGTGAACTTTAGTACCTTCCAATGAACCAAGCAATGCCTAAGTGTTATTATCACAATTTTTATTCCGCCAGAAGAAAAATGATTACATGGTGACAGAGAGCGTGGTTTCCAGGGCTCCGTTCTAGAACCTGTTATGTTTCTTTTCTACGTAGATCACTGTGTTTGCAGTTGGTTTATGTAAGAACTATGTTTATAGATCGCAAAATGATCTGAATCTCTGCCGAATTAGGTACTCTGCAGTTCAACATAAGCTGACCAGATGTATAAACGAATCACTGGCTTCTGCATATTAACGTCGGCAGTTTGCCTTCACCTTATGTATTAGAAGAGTTGGATGCAAAGAACTTAACGACTATTAATGGACATTTATTTTGCATATTTGCACTTGGTGAAAAGGGCAGCCCGTAAAATTTGGCCAGGAGGATCTCTCAGTACAATGCTGGATTATTTTTGCCATGTACCGAAAATCACAAGAAAATTATTAAGAAGCACGAAAAAATTTTCGAAACTGGCTGTAAGTAGTTGTGTTTTGAAGACGATTTTTATAAAAAATTATGCAGTTAGATTTCTTAAATTAATACGTTGCTTGAAAGCATCACTTCATTTGGAAGCCAGTTCCAAAGGGGGCCGCCCATCTGTTGAAGAGGAACTTTCTGTGGACCAATCACGTGCTTTCATTTTTGAATTTGCATGGATGACAACGTAAGTGCTTTATGCGTGCAAGTTCAAAGACCTCAGCTTTCACTGAAAAATCATGACTGCGGATTATCCGGGAGGTTTAAAGGACGGTCAATCTTCACTGTTTATAAAATAGCGGGAATAATTCAAGCTCCTATAGGAGCTCCTATAGAATCTACCTTACACACAAAGGTTGCATACAACATTTGTGTGTAAGGTAGATTCTAAAACAATCTACTATTTCGTAAACCCGAGTCAAACGTCGTCAATTTGGCATTCTCTATTTCCAATAAAACGCAAAAAAATGTCAAAAATACTTTCGATGAATGCAGGAGGAAATATCTTGAACACACAGCTTCTGAGGTTCAAGGGTAAGACGTTTTTATTTGTTTATACTCTTTTATGAAAGTCTACTTTTCTAAGTCGTCCACATCTACATGTCTCTGTGTTTTTGAACGTCTCCTACTTATGTCCGCAGCTAGAATGCTTAGGTTGTAAGGGAAAGTTCCGGCCCACCTTCAAGGATAAGGCCATCTGCTTGACCAAATTCTCAAATTGTAAGTGGCCGATTGCAGCTTTTCGTGTTGGCAGCATTGTTGACTTCAATACCTGTTTTATATTGGAGGCAAATACAACGGCCTCGCAAAACAGCTTCCTGTTGTAGTCAACCGTTTAAACCAAAAAAAAACCCTTAAGCGCCAACCATAGCCACCTTTCACACCACGTCCACCATTTACCAATTAGGAATTGCAATAACCAATGATAGCTCTCTATACTCCGAAAGAGAGGAAAATCAATTTGTTTTAACATTGCTTCAAATTCGTTTTTAACAAAACTTTTGCAAGAGCAGTCTATGTGGTAGGCTAGTGAGTGGAGTTCTGAATTTTAAAAAATCTAGCATCTGCTAGATTGCTCCTTCCTGGGTCTCTGTATAATTTTCTAGTGAGTAAAGGACACTTCTCAGGCGTGAGTGAACTCGCGAAGCCGTGATGAGCACCGCTCGATATAGTGACTCCATCAGATGCCATGTATAAATCACTCCATTATTTTTCACCAAATGCATGCTTGACGGAGTGAATGGTCAATTTCGAAGTTTAGTCGAGAACCTCCATTATGGTTTAGGAGTTAGTGCACTCTTTCGTTCTTTTGGGAATCCGCTTACTCTGAAAGGCTTTTAGAATTTAGTAAATAATGCTTCTCCTAGTTCACTCGGTAGACAAAAGGGGTGTAGGGGTACTCGTTAGGGGTAGCACCACACAGATAGCATTTGGTCGCTTCATTTGTCTCGTACAGGTGGTGAATGCTCCTATGGTCGCCTCTAACTGGTACCCAACTCTCACCTGTGGCTCCTCGAAGTTGGGTTCTTCCCAGCGGCCACACCCCGGGCAACCGTCACGACCGGCGGGCTAAACCAGGTGAGGGTCTCCGGTGTTGTATGTGCCTCCACACCCGGTATGTCTGACTCCCGAACTTCCCCACCTCCCCTCTCAAAAAGTCCTACGGTGGGGTCGACAGCAACCCCGTCGGCGGCCCAGACTAACTCGGGTCGTTCTCACACTAAAACAAATCCGTGACCCATAGTGCAGTTCGGCAGCCGTCTGGGATGTCCGAGCAGCCCTATTTAGGGATTGCGCTGCTTTTCTCCTCATGGAGGAAGGGGCTAGAAAATGTGCCCTAAAAAATGCTGGGTCTCACGTCTTCTGCAGCCGGCCGCGGCTCGCAGATCGCAAATTACGTGGTCTTAAAACTCAAACAAACAACAATACCCCCGTCCCCATCCCCCTCGCCATACTCTCCAGGCTGCTCGGGTGAGTCCACTCACACTAGCAATCCTAGGAGCAACCGGCCGGCACGTAAGACGGCGCTAGTCGCTCGGGAACTGGGCGCTACAAGGTGGACATTGCTGCTCTCAGCGGCACCTGATTCTCTGAGCAGGCGACTG
>WEDG01008280.1:0-41571 GCA_017591395.1 Schistocephalus solidus
TGACTTTGAGTTGTTTTCACAAGGCGAGAGATAACGTAGAACAAGTTGGGAAAACATAAGTAATTTCTTGTTTATGCTCGAAGGTCAATACGGCTATTGGTTTTAAAATAGTTCATAGCATTTAAAGAAAGATTGCGATAGTGGCTGAAGAAAGAGCAGATAAATGAAACTGGTAAAATAATAGTTCTCCAATAGTATTCTTTCACATTCACGAACAACATAAATAAATAAATAAATAAAGCATGTTTATTGATTGAACGCTTTTGGACCATCAACTTAGAACACAAGGAAAAAACTAAAACTCCTCTTTCAGTAACTTACGTTTGGCTTTGTTTGGTTCTGTGCTATATCAGTGTTCAAAATAAAATTTTTGTTTTAAGTAAAAACAACCTTCGTTCCCAGGTTTAGAGGAATAGTAAAATTTGCAAAATAAAAAGCTGTTAAATAAAATGTAACGGGGTAAGCATTGTTAGGGACAAGAATAGTCTGTTATAAACACCGGTCAGTCTTGAATATATAAATCTTCCAGGAACCTCTCGTGGAACGAGAACTGCGAAATCTGAAAGAAGCGAAGTCATCTGGTCGGACTTAATCTACGGCCAGTTCTTGAAAAAGAGCTATTAGTATCATCGCCACTAGCACATACTCACCCGATAACTCTTGATCTGAAGCTACCATCCCGCGGAGGCAGCAAATACCCCATATACAAGGTATTGCTCGATCAAATGTAACAATTATCGGCCCTGTCAGCCTAACCTCCATTTGCTGTAAAAGCAATGATCCATTATCTCAAAGCTAACCATGAAGTTCTAACAATTACTCTCAGATCTTCAGCATGGCTTCAGACAGAATCATCTCCTATCCTGCAACTATTATAGAGCAGTGGACTCATGCACTGGACCATATTAGGAGTTGACGTCGTATACTGTTCAAGCGTGACAGTATCCCCACACAAACGTCTCTCTCGCTCTCTGAAATCGGCGCCAAGAGGAATGCTGCTGACATGGATCGCAGACTCTTACAGTGGGTGCAAACTGTGTACGTCGATACCTCAGAAGTCAAAACTTTCTCCGGTTCTAAGTGGTGTCCCCAAGGCTCGGTATTTGGGCCGTTACTCTTCTTAGTGTACATCAACGACTGCTCGCTCATTGACCTGGATTACGCCATCATGTTTTGCAGATGATGTTAAATTGTGGAGAATCATCAGATCTGATTTCGATAGGCACGCACTTCAAGAGGATCTCAACCGTCTTAGCAGCTGGTCTGCTCGTTGAAGCTCTTAAATTTTAACGTTGGGAAGTGTGGTGCTAAGACTGCGCATAGAAGGACCAGTGAGGAGGGATGATTCCTACCAATACATTCTGAATGGGCAGCCCTTTTCAATTGTTGAGGAACCAGAAGGACCTCGTGTGTTCTAATAAAACGCCTTCAGCTTAGCCATCTTCACAGTGTTTGGGTAAGCAAAGCGCTGGCGTACACAGGTCTTATTTGCGCTCAGGACTGGACTCCTGTGCAGATTGATAAAGGAACTCTTCCAAAACCTACGGGGTTTTTGCCTGATCTCACTTGGAATATGCGTCTCAGGCCTGGCGTCCGTGGTTTAAGAAGGATTATCCTGCAGCTGGAACGAGATGCAGGCGAGGAGCTACGAAGATGGTCAAGAATCTTAGTCATCTGCCTTGCATGGAGCCAGACTGGTTGAACTTGGTTGTTTTCCTCTAAATTACAGGCGCTACGTGGTGGCCTCATCAACCCCAAGTTGTCCGAGAACCGCGATTGTGCCCACAGAATTTCTGCAGGCTTCTTCAGATTGGCTGGGACGGAACATCTGCGGGGGTCATCCCTACGCGAAAAGAAGACTTATTCATCGGGCCTTTTCGCAGAGGGTCATTTGGAGCATGGACAGACTCCTGACGAGGTGGTCTTTTCGAAACTTCATTTGACACATTTTAAAATCAGATATATCGTTTCTGAGAAACTATTGTCAATATAATGAAGATTGTATAAAAGTGGCAGTTTGCGCCTGGCCACACATATCGATGACCCTACATTTTCATTTGTCAGATATATCACAGTGAAACGTTTGTGCTATTGACATTTTGCGTGCTGGAATGAAGACTCAACGGCGAAACCTGCTTCCCTAAAGCAACCATTGACTTAAACTTTCAGAGAATTCATTCAACAGAGATAGAACAGTCGAAGAAATGAGCCGTTCCAATCAGATGCGAAACGATTGGATGCCGGTGTAATAATGACCTAAATAGACTTACTGTAACTGATCCTTCTAAA
Organism: Schistocephalus solidus; assembly: GCA_017591395.1. Classification (NCBI taxonomy): domain Eukaryota; kingdom Metazoa; phylum Platyhelminthes; class Cestoda; order Diphyllobothriidea; family Diphyllobothriidae; genus Schistocephalus; species Schistocephalus solidus. Next base: position 2,290 of record WEDG01008280.1, read on the forward strand.
ATGGAAGCTGCATAAAAGCAAGAAAATTCAACAGTAACAGAGCTTTCAATGCTCCTACAGTCTTCTGGTATGTTGGTAATATAATTAATTATGCTTGATCCTAGATTCCTCTCCGTGCGTATTGCATGTCTATTGGTGGTTCCAGAAATGAACGTGGAAATAACTCACCAGAACTTCTGGCCTGAATTATGAAAATGGCTATTACTTCGTTATCAGAAGGGCACACAAAGTATACGATTTGGAGTGCCAGGCACAATGGCGGGTCCCAAAATAAATGATACCTCAACCAAGATACTAAAAGCTTACGATGGAGTTTGTCTTGTTCACCTGAAGATAACCAACCCGTGGACTATCGCCTTGTGCTACGGGGGACTTGCGTAGGGGGCTGGCGTGGGGTATGGTTCAGTTTGGTTCCGGTGCGTGTTGGAACGCGTGGAACTGCGGGTAACTGGCTGTGTGCAGTCATGCATTCGGACGCGATTCAGTTAGGTTCAAGTGCTGGTGGGGTCGCTGATGTTTTGTAACACGGGCATGCTGTGTGGGTAGGCGTTTGGGTGCACCGTTTTTGGAACGGAGGGTGCAACTGCCCGACTTCTGAGTGCAGTCATGCATTCGGACGCATTCAGTAAGGTTTCAAGTGCTGGTGAGATCGTTGATGTTTGTAACACGGGCATGCTTTGTGGGTAGGGTTGGTGCAGCTGTTGTTTTGGATTCCTGGTGGCGTGGGGGTTTGGGTGAATCCTTTGCAGTGATTTTTGGAACCGGGGTTGCAACTGCCCTCTGCTGTGTGCAGTCATGCATTCGGACGCATACAGTTAGGTTCAAGTGCTGGTGGGGTCGCTGATGTTTGTAACACGGGCACGCTCTGTGGGTAGGCAGTTTGGGTGCACCGTTTTGGAACCCGGGGTGCAACTGCCCACTTCTGAGTGCAGTCATGCATTCGGATGCATTCAGTAAGGTTCAAGTGCTGGTGAGATCGTTGATGTTTGCAACACGGGCATGCTTTGTGGGTAGGGTTGGTGCAGCTGTTGTTTGGATTCCTGGTGGCGTGGGGGGTTTGGGTGCATCCTTTGCAGTGATTTATGGGTTTCATCTTCTTATGATTCCGACTGCTCTGGCGTTTTTATTTCGTTTACGCGTTAACAGCTGGTTTTCCCATGTTCATCGTGTAGTAAGCAGTTAATTTGCACCGTGGGCATGGCATACGTCCGTGTACGTTAGGTCGTTCGTTTGCTTTGCTCATCTATGTTGACTACTATATTTGTTTTTGTGAGGCGTCGACACCGACCTTCCACGTGGAGAGTTAAGTGGGACAATTAGGCTGGTTGGTATTCGTTTTAGGGTTTAGTCTTTCGATGGTTGGGTTGACGGATAAACCTCCTTACCCTTGAGGCCGCGTGCTTTTGGCCCTTCTCGTTGTGCGATCAGAGTTTAAGGTCTTTTAATTTCTTTTTCCAGCAGTATGCTGGTTAATCTAGTAATAGATGTCTCCTTCCATCTAATTCGCTTGCTCGGGTTATATTGCATGCTGCGTAGTTATCTATGTCTGTCATATGAAGCCCCCTGGTTAGTTAGGTACCGTTTTCAGTCGATCATTTATTGTTTACGCGGAATTCGGGATAGCGATCTGATCTACTCACAATTTTTACTAGCATGGATAAGTTGTTGTTATTGTCTTAGTAGCGGTATTCCCGGCAGTAGTAGATTTCTTAGTAGTATTAATTCTGGTGGTCTCTGTTGCAGGACCAGTAAAAGTTGCTGCGGATATAGTTGTAGCAATGGTAGTATTATAAGTAAGAGTACTAACTGTAGAATAGGCAGTATGTGTAGTATTTTTTAGACGCAGTAGTACCGGTACAATAGTTGTAGTTGTTCTTCTGGTATTAGTCGTAGTACAAAGCAGTTGTATTATTAGTAATAGTACTAGTGGAAGTGGACGCCATATGAGTGGTATTATTATTAGTAGCGAACGCAGTATTTGTAGTTCAATAGTAGTAGTAGTAGAGTAGTAGTAGTAGTAGTAGTAGTAAAACGTAGTAGCAGTAGTTGTGGTAGTATAAGTAGTATTATTGGTAGTAGTAGTAGTAGGAGTAGTCGTAGTAGTATTTGCAGTTGTATTAATGGTAGTAGTATTAGTAGTCTTAGTATTAGTTGTAATAGTAGTAGTAGTAGTAGTAGTAGTAGTATTTATTGTAATAGTAGTAGTTCCTCAAGTAGTAGTATTAGTTGTCGTAGTAGAAGTAGTTGTAGTAGTATTAATAGAAGTAGTATTAGTAGTAGTTGTTAGTAGTAGTAGTAGTAGTAGTAGAAGTAGTAGTAGTAGTAGTAGTAGTAGGAGTAAAATCAATATTAATAATGATAGTTTTAGTTGACGCAGTAGTTATAATTGTAGTAGTTTTGGAAGTGGAAGTAGTAGTTGACACAGTGGTTGTAGTTGTAGTAGTGGTAGTAGTAGTATTATTAGTTGTAATAGTTGTTGTAATATTATATGTAGTGCTATAAGCAGCAGTAGAGTTCTTTTTATTAGTAGTAAATTTGCTAGTTGTAGTATACACAGTTTTAGTAGTTGTAGTAGTATTAATAGTAGACGTTGTGTTCGTAGTATGATGGTTGTAGTTGTAGTAGTCGCTGTATTAGTAGTGATAGTCGTAGTCGTGGTAGTATAAAGACTAATAGGACTTATCATAGTATTTATAGTTGTAGTGGTAGACGCACTTGTCACAGTAGTAGTAGAAGTAGTATTTGTAGTAATATACACAGTGGTAGTAGTAGTTACAGTAGTAGTAGTAGCTGAGGTAGAAGTGTTTATAGCAGGAGTAGTATTAGTAGCCGCAGTTGTAGTAACAGCAGTTCCAGTTGTAGTATTAGTATGATAGAGGTATTGGTTGTAATAGTAGTAGCATTAACAGCTGCGGTTGTACTATGCAGTAGTGAACGCAGTAGTTGAGGTCATAGCAGTTGAAGTAGAAGTAGTATAAGTATAATAGAAGTAGACGTAGTAATGTAGTAAGACTAGTAATAGTTGTAGTAGTTGTAGAATTATTAGCAGTGGTAGGAGAAGTAGACGACTTAGAAGTTGTAATAACAGTAGTAGCAGTAATAAAAGGGTAAGTAGCAGTTGTATTAGTAGTAACAGTAAGTGGCAGTAGTAATGGGAGTCATAGTCGTAGTAGTGGTAGAAGTAGTAGTAGTTGTTGTATACGTAGAAGTATATGTAGTAGTAGTAGTATTAGTAGAAGTAGTAGTAATAGTAGTACAAGTAGTAGTGGTAGCATTAGTAGTGGTAGTTGTAGTAGTAGTAGTAGTAGTAGTAGTAGAAGTAGTAGTAGTAGTAGTAGTTGTAGTAGTAGTATTAGTAGTAGTAGTAGTAGAAGTAGTAGTAGTAGTAGTAGTAGTAGGATATGTACATGTGGTAGTATTAGTGGTTGTAGTAGAAGTAGTAAATGCAGTGGCAGTAGTATTAGTAGTAGTAGTAATAGTAGAAGTAGTAGTTGAGTATTCGTAGTAGTAATAGTTGTGGTAGGAGTAGTAGTAGCACTGTTAATAGTCATAGTATTAGTAGTAGTATTATTAGTAGAAGTAGTGGTGGTAGTAGTTGTAGAAGTAGTATTATTAGCAATGGTAGTATTAGTAGTAGACGTAGTCATAGTAGTCGTAGTAGTAGTAGCAATATAGTAGTAGTAGTAGTAGTAATAGTAGTAGTGGTAGTAGTAGTAGTAGTTATATTAGTACAAGTGGTAGTGGTAGCATTAATAGTGGTAGTAGTAGTAGTAGTAGTAGTAGTGAAATGGTAGTAGTATTTGCAGTTGTAGTAATAGTATAAGTAGTAGTAGTAGTAGCACTAGTATTAGTAGTAGTAGTTGTAATAGTATTAGTAGTAGTAGTAGTAGTAGTCATTGTAGTAGTATTAGTATTAGTAGTGGTAGAAGTGGAAGTAGTAGTAGGAATAGTATAACAAGTAGAAGTGGTAGATGTAGTAGTAGTAGTAGTAGTAGTAGTATTATGAGTAGTAGTAGTAGTAAAGTAGTAGTAGTTGTAGTAGTAGTAGTAGTAGTAGTAGTAGTAGTAGTAGTAGTAAGTAGTAGTAGTAGTGTAGTAGTAGTAGTAGTGAGTAGTAGTAGTAGTAGTGAGTAGTAGTAGTAGTAGTAAAGAGTAGAAAGTAGTAATAGGAGTGGTGGTTTTAGTAGTAGTAGTACTAGTTGTAGTAAATTAGAGTTCTAGTATTATTAGTAGTAGTAGTAGTAGTGGTCGTAGTAGTAGTACAAAAGTAGTATAGTTTGGTTGTTTTATGAGTAGTAGTAGTATTAGAAGTAGTGGTAGTACTATAACTAGTAATATTAGTTGTCGTAGTAGAAGTTGTAGTAGTAATATTATTAGTAGAAGTATAATAAGTATTAATAGTAGTAGTTGTATACTGGTAGAAAGTAGTTGTAGTAATAGTAGTATTGAGTAGTATAAGCAGTTGTAGTAGTAGTAGTAAAGTAGTAGTAATAGTAGTAGTAGTAGTAGTAGTAGTGAGTTAATGGTAGTAGTAGTAGTAGTTGTAGTAGTAGTAGATAGTAGTAGTATTAGATTAGTGAGTAGAAAAGTAATAGTAATAGTGGTAGTTGTAGTAGTAGTAGTAGTATTGATTGTAGTAGTAGTAATAGTAGAATTATGTAGCAGTAGTAGTAGAAGTGAGTCGAGTAGTAGTAGATAGTAGTAGTAATGGTAGTAGTATTAGTTGTTTTAGTAGTAGTAGTATAAGTATAAGTGGTAGTACTATTTACTATGTAGTAGTTAGTTGTAGTAGTAGTAGTGTAGTAGTAATATTATAGTAGTAGTATAAGTGAGTATTTAGTAGTAGTATGTTATATACTGGTAGTAGTAGTAGTTGTAGTAATAGTAGTATTAGTAGTATGTAGAAGTTGTAGTCGTAGTAGTCTAGATCCCTGCACCACCTGGTGTGGAGCATACGGTGGACCTCGTCGAAATCGACGGTCGAACTGCCAGTCGTAGTAGTAGTAGTAGTAGTAGTAGTAGTAGTATTAGTAGGAGTAGATTTGTATTATTCGTAGTTGCAGTAGTAGTATTATTGAAGATTTCGCAGTTGTAGTAAAAGTAGTAATAGTAATAGTCGTAGTAGTAGTGGTATTAGTAGTTTTAGTAGTAGAAATAGTAGTAGTATGAATGGTAGTAGTAGTATAAGTAGCAGTAGTATTGGGTAGTTGTAGTAGTAGTAGTAGTTTTAGTAGTAGTTGTAGTCATATTAGGAGTTTTATTAGTTGTATTAGTAGTATTATTAGTTCTAAATAGTAGTATTATTAGTAGTAGTATTGTTATTAGTAATTGTAGTAGTGGTAGTAGAAGGGTAGTAATGGTAGTAGTATTAGTTGTTTTACTAGTAGTAGTAGTATAAGAAGTAGTGGTAGTACTATTACTAGTAGTATTAGTTGTCGTAGTAGAAGTTGTAGTAGTAATATTATTAGTAGTAGTATAATTAGTATGAGTAGTAGTAGTTGTATACTGGTAGTAGAAGTAGTTGTAGTAATAGTAGTATTGGTAGTATTAGCAGTTGTAGTAGTAGTAGTATTAGTAATAGTAGTAGTAGTAGATGTATTAGTGGTAGTACTAGAAGTAGTAGTAGTTTTTATAGTTGTACATGGTAGTGGTTGCATTATTAGAGGTAGTAGTAGTAATAGTAGATGTGGAAGTAGTATTTGAGGTAGAAGTAGTAGTATTAATTGTAGTATAAGTAGTAGTAGACGTTGTAGTAATGGAAGTAGTAGTAGTAGTAGTAGTATTAGTAGAAGTAGTGGTGGTAGTGCTCGTAGTTGTAGTAGTAGTAGTAGTAGTAGTAGTAGTAAAGAAGAAGTAGTAGGAGTAGATGTAGTAGTTGTTGTAGTAGTAGTATTAGTAGTAGTATTCATAGTAGTAGTAATAGAGTAGTAATAGTAGTAGTAGTAATAGTAGTAGTTGGGTTAATGGTAGTAGTAGTAGTAGTAGTAGTAGTAGTAGTAGGGTAGTGTAGTAGTAGTTGTAGTCGTAGTAGTAGTAGTAGGAGTAGATTTATATTAGTCATAGTTGTGGTAGTATTATTGAAGTATTCGTAGTTGTAGTAGAGTAGTAGTAGTAGTAGTAGTAGTAGTAGTAGTAGTAGTAGTAGTAGTAGTAGTAGTAGTTGTAGTCGTAGTAGTAGTAGTATTAGTAGGAGTAGATTTATATTAGTCATAGTTGTAGTAGTAGTATTATTGAAGTATTCGTAGTTGTAGTAGAAGTAGTAATAGTAGTAGTAATAGTAGTAGTAGTAGTGGTATTAGATGGTAGTAGTAGGTAGTAGTAGTATTAGTAGTAGTATTAGTAGCAGTAGTAGTTGTAGTAGTTGTTGTAGTAGTAGTAATGGTAGTAGTTTTAGTAGTATTAGTAGTAGTCATATTAGGAGTTTTATTAGTTTGTATTAGTAGTATTATTAGTTGTCGTAGTAGTAGTGGTAGAATTAATAGTAGTATTATTATTAGTAGTATTGTTAGTAGTAGTTGTAGTAGTGGTAGTAGAAGTAGTAGTAGTAATGGTAGTAGTAATAGTATTAGCAGTGGTAGTAGTAGCAGTAGCACTAGGGATAGTCGTAGTAGACGCAGTAGTCGTAGTGGTAATAGTAGTAGAAGTTGTAGTAGTAGTAGTAGTTATACTAGTACAAGTAGTAGACGTTTGTTCTAGCGGTAGTCATAGACTTAGACGCCGTAGTACTAGTAGAGGTTGTTGTAGTGGTGATCGTAGTATTGATAGTCGTGGTAGGAGTGGTTGTAGTTTTAGTAGTCGTAGTAAAAGCAGTACAATTAGTAGTAGTTGTAGTAGTAATAGTAGTAGTTGTAGTAGTAATAGTATTAGTAGTAGTACTTGTGCTAATAGATGCAGTATTAATAGTAGTAGTAGTAGTGGAAGTAGTTGCAGTAGTATTAGTAGTAGTAGTAAACGCCGTAGTCGTAGTGGTTATAGAAGTAGTAGTTGTTGACGCAGTAGTAGTAGGAGTAATAGTATTTGTAGTCGTATTGGTTGTAGTAGTGGTAGTATTAGTAATAGTTTCACTAGTAGTTGTGGTAGTAGTATTTACAGTAGAAGTAGTAGTTTTTTCATTTGCAGTATTTGTAGTAGTAGTAGTAGCAGTGGTAATGGTAGTTGTTGTGGTAGTAGTAGTTGTAGTAGTAGTATTAGAAATTGTGCCTTTGATGTTTTTAATTCCTGCTCACTTTACTAACCGGTCTCTCCCCCTCCTTATCGTCCTTAGCCTCCTTGGCTCCTACTTGTTGCAACTAAAACGCTGCTACTCACGATTTTTAGGTGCTAGCTTAACAGCTGTCTGTTGCATTTTACTCTTCTTCTTACGTAGATAATTTCTTCGCGGTTAGGCTTGGCAATGTTAAGGGGCAAGCTAGTTCCTTCGCAACTAGCTATGGCATTCTTAGTTCGGTTCGCTTTTCATTTCTTTCGAAAAGTTTCATTGGCTTCATTATTTCCCCGACGTTTGGCCTCGATTTCGCCCTACCACGCAAGTCCTACCGATGACGTTGTAAGGACTACCTAATTCTATGTACATTACTGTCGGTCAGTATGGATTGCTTTATTCGTCTTTCCCCCCCTCCTTTTTTCCCATCCTTAATTAATCCTGCATCCCCCATATTATCTGTTACCTTGGTTGCGCCAATCAGTTTTCTAATTTTTTAAATCTTAATAAAATCCGGCTGGTTATTAAACTAGTCTTTCCTGGCACCGTGTAATGATTCGGTAGAGGAACAATGATACAGTTTTGTTAATTATTTATTCAAAAAATCATCACAGCTGTTTTTTTTCACACGAGGGAAATTTCAGACGGTGGATCAACACCTTCGGGTGCGTATTATTTGCTTCTCTGTTGATTCCCGCTGCCGTCGTCGCTCGCTTCCCATTTTTTAACCACACTTCAGCTGTCTTAGGGGTTCACAACTTGAGCATTGGTCAATTTCGGTTTTGATATTTTTTTCTTTGCCGTCTTCATAACTTGGGCATTGTCTCTAGTTTTTAAGGGGTGGGTGTTCGCCACGTGACCCACAAACGTATCCCAGGCCTGAGATAGATTTTCAAATTTTAATCCATACCACAAACGATATTGTGCTTCATCTAGGTGAGCCCAGACAGCTCTACCGGAGGTCGGACCGGTTTCAGACATTTTTCTCTTGAGTCGGCTCCAGTAGGCTTCTATGGCATTGGTGTGCATTCCAGTTGCAGGGTTAACAAAGTTCTTGCTGTAATTAAATGTGAAGTGCTTGTAGCCCTCCTCGGGTAGTCTGCTGTAGGCCTTCCATTCGTCGGTCACTACTACACTCTCCTTAGCCGCCCACTTCGTTATCACCGTCTTCAACGCCGACCAGCTTCGGTTGTTTACATGTTCAAATACGGCCTTTCTTATAGACGTATCGTACATTCCAATTACCCAATACTGACGTCCTTCTCTTCCTTTATTGTTCTTTCGCCTTGCAACCATGGTCTCGTCCACATGTACCTCTATATCCTTGCCGCCTATCTGGCATACGGCACTCATGAGTGCACTGGTTGAGACATTGCGACAAATTGCGTGCCATTGCATTGCAGTATTGCGGTGCACACCTACCAGTGCGGCACAGCGCTTCACTCGCACACCTTCTACATACTGGTAGACAATTTTCCTAATTTTCGCCAGGGTTTATCTACTGCCTTCGAACATACTGCCCTTTCTTAGACACTTTTTCCGTCTGCAGCGGGAACATTTAAATAAAAAGCCGCCTGTCTGCTCAGCAGAGGCTTGCTGGGTCATATTATTTCAGCATGTGCACAACATATGCATTGGTAATAGTCTCTTTTCCTGTAGGTAGTCGACCAATCCGCTTGAGTCTATTATTTTCATTACCTTTTCCTCTTCCGTTCACGTATTCACCTGCGGGCCTCTCCTTCTTTTTTTCCCTTGTGGTGGAATCCTAAAGAGTGGATAAAACAATTAAATTAACCATGCCATCAAACTAATTATTCTGTATTTTCGGTACCCTATGTTCCTTGTTTAGGGTTTCATTTTTGTACTATTCCTCACCAACTTTGTCAACCATGCTCCGAATAAACACAATTACTTTTCTATCGCTGTCAGCTATCTATGCCCTTAACCGTACCTGCAATTACATTCAGAAAATTTTTGCTTTTGCTTCTCCTTTTTAACAATGAAAAATTGCGTCTGCAAAATCCGTTAATCTATTCTTTGGTTATTACTTCGCATTCTTTCAATAACACTTCAATTTTTTTGTTTACCCTTATTCCAATATCAAGCGAACTACCGGCGACCACCTGAACAAAACCTTTTACTTATTCCATCACATGATATAAACATGATTTAATTCATATTAAAAATCTTACCTTAGTTGCGCTTCAGCTTCCTGCATTTCGTTTCCTTCTGGGGGGCTTAGTTAGCGATCTCATTTGTCAGTTTCTATTTAAATTCCTTCAATTGCAGCGCGTTCCATAAGCCTTCTTCCTATTGGCTCCCATTTCATTTGTTCAGTTTGGTTTTCATTTTCGGCCAATGGGGATCGTTCAGTTCACCCGTGCTTTTGCATTTGATGCAAATTTTAATTTCTAATTTACGCTGGTTAATTTCACCTCATTCAAACTTAATTCCTTTTTATTAAATTTGCACATCCAATTAATTACGCCATTTTTGTTGGTGTTTTTTATTGTTCTGCCCCACCCATAAAAACCCCTATTACCACGGTTCCCGTAAGACAGGCTCTTGGGTTTATGCATTTATTTTGGGACCCGCCTATTGTGCCTCCACCAAAGCATCCCCTACTTATTTAATCCGGCATGGAATAACGCCGACCCACCAGATTGCTGCGATAACTACAAATCAGATCTGTGACGAGAGGAAATGGGCAATTGGTGAATCACAAACTTCCGTTGGCGGAAGTGCCTATGACCAACCAGGTAGATGCCTCTCAGTAAATTATCTGCGCTGTGTGTACGCAGATACTTGTGTTTCTGGCTCCATGCCCTCTAAAACGGGCCACGTGGTACATGCTTAGCGGGCAGCTGCGATCGAAGAAATAAGAGAGAAAATTCACACCAAAGGTTACAATACGACGGAATCATCTAACGACACCTCCCAATGAAGAACAAAACCAATAGGTGAAAAATCTGTTAATGTCACCGAAACACAAACCAGTTGGAGTTGGGCGCGTTACAGTTAATAAATGCCAACTTAAGCAATATGGGAAAATGCGAGTTAAGTAAATGTGTAACAAGTGGAATAACTGTAGAAATTTGTGCACAAAATAAAATATGGCAAAGGGCTACCACAGATGCACCGGACCAGTACGAGTGCTAGATCAGGACATGGCAGGCGTTATTTCGTATGCGCTCCCATAGAAAATGCTGCACGTGGAGGGGTTGCTGTGCTACACCAATGTGGCAGCTCAAGCTACACCAGCCGACTGCGTCCAAACCACCTCTGCAATTCTTCACGTTGTCTTTGCACTGGGTACAGGTGGGTAAGAGAGAAAGTGCGCAGGTCACCGTTCCTGCACCACTACACTTGCGAGCACACAGTGGACCCCGTCGGATACGACGATCTAACTACCGTTGCAATCGTCGTCGTTTCTGCTTACTGAAGGCAAAATAGAGCCGCAGCAATTTTACGTCAAATCACCCACCCCTTATAGTTTCCTTTGCATTTCTGAATTCGTCTCGGTAGGTGGCTGCCACTGCGCCCATCCCCTTTCCCAGCTGGCCTAACTGGTAGAGTCCATTGGCGCAGTGAAGTAGAAAGACCATCCTCATGATGATGCGTAAGGATGCCTGGTTACTCGGGCGTTATCTGAAAGTCAGTGTGCACTGACTCCTTCGTAAGAGTGCTTTTGTGGTATTCAAGCACCTGTAACATCGCACTAATAAAGTAGATTTCCTATCTCATTAAATGTCATAGAAATTCGGACATTTGTTTTAGATTCAAGCCAATTACTTAAGTAAGACTGTAGTATTGATTATCTTCGGTTACGCCAGGATTTTGACTTCTGAATGAGATCCTATCGGAGATTTGCATACACCACACTTTGTATAAAATGACTACTTCAGTAGCATACATTTTTCTCATTAATTTTCGATGCAAAAGAAAACGCACAAAAATCTTTCTTGCAGTCGGTTAGCATAAAATTAGGCTTTCTTAAAATTTCACACGTAAAGGTATCCTTCAGTCTCGAAAAATGTTTCTTATTTTGAGATTTTTGACGTGAACGTCATAATAACACGTATCAGTTAATTTATTAATGTTGCCCATAAAGTAAACATCGTTATCCACATGCGTTACAGGAGTTTATGTAAACTATGTGACCTGATCATAGCGTCGAAAAACGTGTTATTTTCCTTAAAGAGAATACATACGGCATTTAGTTTAGAAACCCTGGATGCAAGTGTAACGGCTGGTCGGACTTATTGTGTCAGTTGGCAACTTTCCAAGTCACGGCTTTTAGTGCACCGCGATAGCTTCAAGAAAATGCATTGAGCCGTCGACCTCACTCTGTCGCCATCCTCATTTATTGTTCGAGCCAGTCAGTTGTCTGAAGGGGGAAATGACGAGTTCCCCATACTCCTCTACCTGAGTACTGGAAGCCCACAAATACATCCCACCGATGGTCCTGGTAATGGGCTCGCTGCAGTGTCCTTAAAGCTCAGTATGCGATCTATCGTAAATGCTCACCAGGTACGAATAATAAACTCGTGGTTTTGCAAAATATTGGAGGAGGATCGGGAGTTAAGAGTTAAGGCTACGACTTTGCATGAGCTGCTTCGAAATTACGGTGAACTTCCGAATCATCGGCAATGATTCTCCGGCAGATAACCATCTAACGTTCATCTTACAGGCACGAAGTATTACTGGCAGAATACATATTGGCCAAAATCGGTCTGGCAGACAGTTACGAACTACTGATCTCCAACCGCCCATCGGAGGTTAAGCTTAATCCAAATTGGTGTACACTCACGACTACACGGACCCCACCCGAATGACACCATCTTCGCTGCCCAGCTCAACAGATGCAGACAAGTCTTATTCTGCGCGAATCCCTTTGCTCCATGCGAGCAAAGTGGAGGTAACCGCCGCAGAGAAAGATCGGCAGGCTTGGTGATAACAACGAAGATAAGCGCAGCATGTCCGCCCACGACCACACCAGATTCAGCGTTATTTCGTGGCAACAGTGCAAGCTCCGGCATACAGATAAATGACGAGTTACTCCTTGCTTCTTTTTTTACCCATAACGCTTGTCCGATTTGAATGACAGTGATTTCTAAGAGTTAGTGACCGGACCACCTCGAAGGGTGATAGTGGTGCGGGTGGGAAATGCAGAAGTCCAGATTTAAAATGGGACATGCACTTTTTAAAGAGCAGGTAGGGATAGAGTAGAATGATTGCGAAAGTCGATGACAAAAATAAAAGTATTCTTTGGTGAGGCGAAGGTCGCGATAGTAGGCAGTTCAAGCGAAAATGGTGCCATATAGGGGCGGGGGAAGAGAAGGACCAAACAATAGTATTGACTCAGTCATCTTCAAAATCCATCTCAGAGACTGCACCGGAGGTGGTTGTAGTGGTAGTGGAGTAGTGGGTAGTTTCAGTGGTCGCGGTTTGACCGAGGACGGCCGAGGAGACATCAGTATTAGTGCTAGCGGCAAAGGAGGACGGTTGCGTCGTGGTCGTAGCCGTCACTGGCGGTGCATAGGTGAGACCCAGGGCAACTGAAAGACGCCGGCCAAATTCCTCTGTGTCTGCTATGTGTTCTGAATCGGCGGAGAGAAGTTGCAGACCCAAAACCAACCGCTGTCTGGCCTGAAGACAGTGCCGCCGAAGACCAGAATCTGCCCGGAGAAGATGGAAGTCTAGGTGATCGCGTAAACGACGACCATCACCAAAACCAACTGATGGTATTGACTGAGCTTCCAGAAGGAGCGCAAACCAACAGCGAAGCAATCGAAGTAGAGGTTCGGAGGCCAGTGCATCCATTCCAGTCGCTGCAGTAGATGCTGGCTCCACCTCTTTGTTCATACCGGATACTTCAGCAAATCCAGACTGAGGCGAGGAACCCGGCGACGATGCCGAAGAAGAATCAGATGACGTGGCGGACATGCTACCAAACAGTTCCATTCTCGCCTCCTGAATCTCCGCTTCGCTGGGATCACTGCCTGAGTGAGTCGGACTGATTACGTTCTCCGTATCCTCCCGGAGACTGCGGGTGCGGTAGACGCGATATCGCGGGATTGAGCGCCGTCGAAAGAAATGGGTGGATGAGGGAGGAGAGGAGGAGGAGAGTGGTGCCGGGAGTTCTTCCACGGGGCTGGGTTCACTTGGCTCGGCCTCTATAGTTTCTAGGACGTGGCGAGCTATTACAACAACAGAAGTGCGGCCGAACTCAGTTCCATTACCCCTTCGAACGCGACGCGAGTGCGCAACAACCTCTGGGTGACTACGCAGGCTGGGGCTGCCAATCGGCATTGACGACACGGTTTCGGTGGATCCTTGATGGTGCTGCTGTTGTTGCGGACGACGAAGCCGACTAGCACTACGCCGGCTGCGGTGGTGGCCGGGAACGTCTGCAGTTTGGAAGGTTAGTGAGAGCACTCGACCAATTCTAGCCTCCATGACATCTGGGGAGGAGGCCAATTCTGTGAGAGGAGGAAAAGTAAAAACGATATTGCTATAGCCGAACAAAGAAAGCAGGAGAAAACCCGATTTTCTAGCTAACATTCTTACTTAGCTAAGATTCGCAGGTGCTAAGCATTAAAATGGCAGACTGGCCCCTCGAAATCGACCATTGAAACGAATTCCTTCAAATCATTAAATAAAGGTTCTCAAGCGTCAGATGATTCCCAGTTTACAATTTGCCCCTCGGAGATCAAAACACGAAAATGCTGACAGATTCGGATGGAAGCGCATGAGACAACGGAAAACAGGCTGAGGGTCAGCACACCAGAAAGAAGGGTGTACTTAAAATAATCTCCGAGATAGTCCTGTAGTCATCCAACAACGGTCGTTTATATGGGCCATTAGCCTCCAATGCGGCGAAAAAACACGGAAGCTTTTGATGAAGTGAACATGAGAGACGGGGACGATACAACATTAAGTAAACTGTAAAGAGCAACAAGGTTAAAAAGCCAAGCAAATCGTGCAATTCCTTGTTGGAGGAAAAGTGCAAATTGTGAAAATTGGCAGTGTGAGAGAGAGGGAATCGGTTGATGACCTTCGGAGTTTGAGAGAAGACGGTGACTGGTACAAAACAGACCCTAATCGTGCTCTCCTGATCACACACGGATTTTGTCAGAGAGACCTTCTAAAAGACAGTGCTACGACAATCGCTACGCCGGATAGACTAGAGACTTACTGCGCGGCTGAGGTCTGAGGGCCCCAATGGCCGGAGCAAGAACAGTGGTTTTGGAATTGGGTTCGCGGTAAACGCAGGAAGGATGTGAATTTGGTGTAAGGATCGCTTAAGAGTAGTCTTTTTTGCTTACTCACGAAGGTCCAACCAAAGCATTTGGTACGAAAGGTTAGCATGCGGTCATAGGCCCTGTTAACCACGATGAAAGTCGGAAGTAGCAGCAATGCTGCAAAGCTTTTACCACACGCCTGACAGGCAACCATTACTGTATAAATAAAATGAAAAGCATTGACTGGCAATCGACAGTGATACCATGGTAGCAGTGTGCTCAGATAGCAACCGGTGCTTAGTTGGCCGTTCGAAGTGGTTCACAATACCACCAACCATTTATTTAGCAGACGAACACAAGAAAGTCGATCAGCGCACAAGAGGAGGATAAAATTGGCAGACGGGCTGCTTCCTAGCAATATAATCCCAACTACATGGGGCAGGTCATCAGCCAGACAGAGACCAGCAGGTAACGAGTGATGGATCAGAAAATAATTGACCCTGCACATGCGCACAAGCGGGTGCAGTGACGGGGTGAAGCGCTGTGTCCGGCAGTATTTCGAAACCGATTGCACATACAACCACCACCGAAGAAAACCAGACCGACCCCATCGTGCTCGTCGCATAAGTAAACTCGTACGACGTGCGCAATTGTTGATTTAGGAAAGACACGAGAATAGGAACCCCGAGGTAATATAGCTGGTCCTGCGCAAAAATCCAGGACAAATATTCCCTTGAAACATCCATAGTCCTAACATTAAATGTAAACATAATCCTAAACCAAAATGCCCAGAAAATTAGCACAAGGTCCTCGTAAAATGGGGACGAGGGCTGTTCTTATCCACGTGCCTTAGGCTAAGTTGTTGCAAAAGGGAAACACAACATGAGCAGTTGCTGCAACATTCTCTGCCACAGGATACTGTTAAGTAGCGTCGAGTGATTTCGACAGTTGAAGCACTGGATACAGACAGATGAAGGATCGAAGCTAGAAAAATGACAATGGAGACGGCAATGGTGACTTCTGGGATAAGTTCGACCGTCACATTCATCATTAGCTTCCGTTTTAGAAAAGGGAAACTGACGTGCCGTTATGTGTGCTGAGTGTGCTGTGTGTAAAAGTATTTGTCGTTTAAGACCTGAAAGACTGACGGTGGACCTAAAGTCAATCTACAAAGTAGCAAGCGTCGTGTTCCCACCGGCAGACGACGCCAAAAAGAATTAATCCAAGGAGGCTTGCAAACGGCAGCGCAAATTAGGCCACTTCCAACTCTTCTATCCTTGTCTCTGAGGTTCCATTCATATATGGAGCCGAAAGTAATGACTTATTGACTCAGTTGTCTGTTGCTCAATCGCCATTCATTAAAACTATAGGTAATCAATTCGGTCTCTGCCTTTGCTGCATAATGTCAGAATTATGAGACCTGAACTCGGCTACAGTGCCAACACGTCCTTTATGGCAATCCTACTCCGTGGGATCTGAGCCAGGAGTGGTGGTACGCCCAGGGGCGGCTTCGGCCACCTGCAACCTCTCCCATCTCCGTTTTTTTTGACTCTGTCTTGACACCGGGCTCAGGTGGGGGAGGAGGAGAGAGTGCGGTAGCTGCAGCGCAATACTACTATCACTTAAAACTAATTCACGCGCAAGTCACCGTCCCTGCACCATCTGGTGTGGAGAATACGGTGGACCTCGTCCAAAATCGACGGTCGAACTGTGTGTGATATACTTAGGACAAACAACTGAGTGGTGTTTCTACAGGACGTGCAAAGTGGCAATGCCAGTTTCGGTTCGTGATTTGTTAGTGCTGGTACAAATTCCAGGAATAGAGGGGCAGTAAATAAGCCACTAACTGCCTCAAAAGAGCAAGACAACTATCAGAGTGGGGTCTTGTTAGCTAGGAAACGAGCTGAAGATTACGAAAAAGAGATCTGATAAAGACGTTTTATTAGCATAACCTTACCCTGGCGAATGGCGAGGAAACCGGTGAGTAAAGCCAAATGTGCTCCCTTTAGGGAGACGCTCTTTGCGGACTAAAGACAGAAAAGAGGGAAAGGTCAGGCAAAAGTGAGTAAATTCAACCCACAGCATGTTTGTGAGGGTAAGAGCATAGTGACATTTCGTTATTATAGACGGAGGGAGGGGCACCGAGTTGGACAGTTGGAAATAATCAAAGAAATCACTAAAAGAAGAGAACTCGAAGTTCAAGGAAGCGAGACATTGCAAAGCGAGGAGAGCCAGTCATCAGTCTTTCCAAACGTGTACCAAAAAATTCCTGATAAAGTTTACTACTACTATCACTACTAATAAAACCACCACCACCACTACTACTACCACCATCACTACTGATACTACTACTGCTACTATTACTATGATTAATAATTCTATTGCTAGTACCATTAATACTAGCCTTATGAAGTGGATACGCGTACGAGCTGCGAAACTCAAAATTCGCATAGGCGTCTTTCTGAGATACATTTTGGCGATCACACCCGCCAAGTGTGCAAACTGATGGATGTTCTTTCGCGGTTCCGGCAGAAAAATGGGGCAAAAAAAACATAAACTCTCTTTGCAAGTGTGGAAGGAATACCGATAAATCAGCACAAATGAAGAGAAAGGCTGCAATAACATATCGATGTAATTTCGGGGATCGTCGTATGGGTATTGTCTGACAGGAAGAGGTTTCTATATTTTCTAATTCGCACAATTTGTCCCAATCCACTGTTTTATGTAAGAGAACTTGATCATGGCTTTAAACACCTCATCTGCTATAAAAGGAACGTTATAATAATGTCGTTTTCGAGAAAACAAACGAAGACTAAGCTGCAGGTTGTTAGTAGTCACGGTTTGATCCATAAGAGTATTTAAAAGACAAAAAGGGACCGGAGGATACCGAAACATCGAATATTCTGAAATCGTTGAAGTTTCTGCGCCAGTACCGAGTAGAAACATCAACCTGAAAGATGATAGGTTAGTTGGCCTTTAACTGATCCCGTCATTGGGGAAGTGAGTTCACAGCCTTATTTAACTTCAAACGATAGCATTATTTAAGTCAATTCTGTGAGCTTCAAAAACCCCATGCAGACGACAGTAGACGTGAACTTCTGTTCCAATAAAATTGCATACCTCACTGCAAAAAAGCAAAGCTAACAGAGATAATGAGACCAGTAGAAAAGAAACGAAAGGATGGATCTCTGTCGCCTACATATTTCCTCGCCTCCTCTTTAGACGATATGGAACAATGAAACAGTTCCACGATGTTCACCGTGCGCTCGAAAACATGGTGGTGCAAGGAGGATGGCTTGCGCTGGGTTATAGTGAGATCAGACTTGCGCTGAATCTAACTCATTCTCTCATCGACTCCCTTACCTGGGCCTGGTGTCAAGACAGAATCAAGAAGACCTGAGATGGGATAGGGTGTTAAAATTTAAACAGAGAATAAAAGACCCACCGTTGTGACATTGATAATGGCATCGATCAACTGCGGTTGTTCCCAGAAACGACACCTTGCATCAGGATTGGACAAGAGATTGGACAAAACAAGGAAGGCCTGATGGTTAAGATGAAAAAAGGATTAGGCTAGCAAAGAAAGATGGCGGAATGCAGCAAGTTGGCATTACTGTAGTTTTGGGTTGTGGAAGCCTCTCCGCAAGTTTGTATCAGCCCACTCATAACATAGCACGTCAGAATCTCAAAGCCGTAGCTGAAGTTAGACTTCACCAAACCCCGAGGGCCCAAATATGGGCGGACAGGGTTACTGCTTTCACCGAACCCGGCCTCACATTCCAGCCGACCATCTTCGGATTCCACTCGTCAACCGACGCGGTTACCAAGGACGCAGTCACTGGTATTAGAAGAGGCTGAGGTGAGGTCTACACAGTGAGGTGAGGTCAACAGAGTCCACAGCAGGAATTAGAAGAACCAATATCTACAAGCCAGTGCTTTTGTGATAACAGCAAACATAAAGCCTACACAATGGTGCGTCCACAAAACTAACCTCCTCCAGGATCTCTACTCTTCCAACGCTAGTGAATATGCAGGTAAGCAGTTCAAAGAGTTCATCGTCGAGACGGGAAACGAAACAAGCAGATAGCTGTAAGAGACGGGGGGAAAGGAAAGATGTTGAAAGTTCGTATTGCAGTATATTGGCAATACAACTACACGAAAAACGCTTAATGAACGGCTGAACCTACGTGCTTGTCTGCCAGCAGGTTGCGAATGAAGAGCAGAGACTTGTGCAAAAATCTTTCGCACATAGCAGGGCCCACGGAGACAGTCGACCCGGTGGTCTGGTCTGAGGACCTGGGAGAAGAAAGCAAGCATATAAATGTACGCTACTGTCAAAGTAGTCAGTAGGCATGCAATTACAGTTGAACTCACCCGGACGTGTTATCAATGAGAAGGATGAAATTGGGGTCAAGAAGCTGACGACAGCGACTCATCAACTTCCAGACGAGGGCCGCTGACCAAGCCTCCATCTTAATAGTGTTAGAAGCGGAGTACAAGACGGAACTCAAACCCCATACGCCGTACATTTGAAAGACGAGCACGAAGTCAGGAGGACATTCGTCGGCGCTGAGAGTCATCAGTGAATTGAAAAGCTGGATAGACTGTTCCTGATATTTCTGTAGACAGATGAAAAGCAAACTTAAAGTAGTGATTCAAAAATCACCAGTAGATAAAAAGGAAAACCCTAAAACAGTTGTAAGAGAACCTTATAATGACATCGGAAGACATCCAATAACCTATGGATGGTTATCTTGAAACATTTTTGCCTCTCCAAGGTATGGAAACGGGTCCACAGGAATGCCCAAACAAAGGGCATCGTAGAGATCGTAAAAGGTTTCCCCATTCAACCAGAAATGACTGGGTACGCTGTTTGAATGATGCAGTTTGAAGGCTAAGGAGTGCAGTGCTGAGAATGTTATCGGTTTTCTCACAGTGAACGCGAAGGGCAAGGTCTACGATCGACGCAATATGGCGATGGAATAGCGCATCACGTGTCAATAGGAGGAAGAGAGAGCACGTAGCCATAATGAGTCGGATGAGAGCAACTGCTCAGATGTGCCCCTAGACCGATGTTATGCGCACCGAGGTCAAAGCGGTTAAAAATACTGTTGAAAAGGGAGTGCCAAACAACGATAAATTTATGGGTTTACCGGGGCTCATTCGGTACCTCGGGTGACACTGGAACTAAACGGGCGGCCTCTTTTGTGTGAAAGGTGTCGCCGGAGAGCCCCTTAAAAGAGGTAAGTCGACACTCACGTTTAGGCTTGAGACGTCTTAAAGAAACATGATGTTTCTTGTAGAAACGTCACAGGTGTGATAATTGGAGTAGGGAGTTAATAAAATGGTAGGTCTTAAGTTTAAGGAATGTCGATCAGCGGTAAAAACCCCGATCAGAAAAAGAGTAGGGCAGGGGTATGGATGTCTTACCTCAAAAGACGGAAGACGACATAGACTAAGATTCACCAGGGCTGATGCAGCAACAGAAACAAGTTTGACGTGTAAAGAATTCTCCTTAAGCTTCGGAATGTGCTCGCATGCGACCTGGAAAGAGAAATTTCAAGTCGCGAGGATAGAAGGTGCAGTAAAAATCCAAACTAACATCAAAAGATGCAAAAGACAAAACCAATAGAAAATGATATAACCAACAAATCCCAAGGGGTAAATACAATTAAAACCAACCTGGATGAGGAAGTTTTGGATAGAAAGTTCATGGAAAAGTGTATAATGAAGGTGCATTGACCGTGACAGTGCGTGGATAAGTTCAGTAACAGCGATCTGAAGAAAAAATGAATAAATAAAAAAAAAATCAGCACCAGCTATTGAATAGTTGACAGTCCATATAAAACACTCAAAAGTAATTGTGACAGCAAAAGGGTGACCAAACTTACGGTGAAGTTGAGGCAGGCCGGGGCGGCGGCACAACTTGAGAGCGACGGATGTGAGATAAGCAAATGAATGAGTGCCTTCGTCATTGACATTTCTCCTATCTACGAAAAGGAGATTTCAATCATAAGGGAAGAGGGCAATAGGGCGAAGGGCATGTGTGAGAGACAGAGAGCGCGGACCACTTACCCGAACGCGGACGTCTTCGAATTCAGAGGCCAAACAGGCAAAGAGACCGGCAAATGGAGTAAGGTGCTCCAAGAAGTCCACCTGGTCACTCTTAAAAGAAAAAGTGTATGGTAGTTGAGACCACGGATAAAACAGCTGCCAGTAGGAACACTGAAAGAAAAACGCAGTCAACAAAAACCTTTGGGGTTCATTTACTAGACAGGGACTATTTTCCCATAGCGATAGGAAGAAATTAAACAGATTGGTTTGACAGGAACAATAAGCCCAGAATCCGATGAAAGGTATATCGGAGTTATATAAATACGACATTGGATAGCGGCTTACATAGTCATCTTTGGACTGCAAAGCCTTCAACAGGCATGTAACCTTTTCATCAATGTCAACAACAAAGACGCAACTGTAGAGCAGGCATCGATGGAGGCGCGGCAGTCGATTGAGTAACAGCATGAGGACACGACATGCCCACGTGGTCAGATGACTTCCATTGAGGAGCAGGGCATTCTGAGTGAGTGGTTGGAGAACCTAGAGGTGGCAACAGCAGCAGACGCTGAGATGATAAAATCAAGGAGGGCGGGGACGCATTCAAGCAAGGCGCTCTCAGCACCACTCACCTTAAGGGCAATCTCGTCGTCAGAGAGGCAGAGACCATGCGAGGCGCAGGCCACGTTTCCGAACTTATCTACAGCGGTAACAAGACCCGTACTGGCACGCAGCACTCTGCGAGGCCGTCGCAAAGCTTGGCGTTGGGAGCAGAGGGTGGTGTTGGCATCATGTTGCTGATCGCTGGCAGTCAGGGTCAGACGCCAACAGAGCGCACCACGAAGAAGACCAACAAGGATGCTGGTGGCATGGTCTGGAGTGGCGGCGAGGCCGTTGGCGGCGATGGCAGCGCAGGGGACCGATGTGGTCATCAACAGGCTGTTGCAAGAAGGGACAGAAACGCTCTCGTGGAGGTGTGCGTACTGAGACAAAGTGTCGTGGGTGGCAGGATCACTATATGTCTCCCTGAGTCGACAAGTTGGTGGTGAGGGCGGTGTATAGCTGGCCGGAGGTCCAGAGGAAAGGAAGCAACCGGAATAGCGCTCGGCAAGGTGGGAATAGCAGGAGATGACGGCTGACGGGGATTTGGTCACCCCGAAGACTAACAACGGGGAGGTAGAGGGAGAAACTATGAAAAGGCGTCGACAAATTAGGAGGAACAGGAATGCAGGAAGCAAAAGAGAAAGGGACCACGCAAATACACACATAAAATTTTGATGGTCGTGGTCTACCCCGAAAAAGACCAGCAGTGTCAAGAAAGATAGACTGCAGAAAGGTGTTTCGGTTGCCATCAAATACGCACTTACTTCTTAGAATACCGGCAGTATGTCAATTTAGGTTAACGGGCACCACCTCAACTTTGTATGTCGTTGCAGGAAGTACTAACAATTCAAGGAAAAGGGTATTTTATATATTATAGCAACCCAGATGACAATAAAGCCTCCTGGTCATCTTCCCAATTTGTTAAGAAATGTATTTGAGATAGATGACAGTCGGCTGGAAAAAAGACATCTGATACAAGAAGCACCCCAACCCGGGACTACTTAACGGTAAGAGCAGGCGCTCTTTTGGCAGAAAAGATGTCTGCAAAACCTCATGTGGCAGTTGTAGCAGAGTACATTGTGGCCAAACAGAAAATCTGCCTCCACCCTTATAAATGACTATCATTTCGCAGTGAAGATGAGAGTATAAATACCAGGTGGTCATACACACACTGAACACACAAATTTATCTGAGAGAAAGAACCCCACGGCTGGTGTCTATCCAAAAATGGTCAAAAACACATGGAGGCAATGTATTCAGATGAGGCATGCATCATTAAGCATATCGATTAAGATACGACAGGAAATTTTGAAGGACAAATGAAAACGCACGCAACCCATCTCGACCGGCCCTGATTTACGCGTATTGGCGCGGCCGTCGGCCGAACACGGAATGTGAAAGTTCGAGGTCCCGGAGATTGCATTAGCAAAGGAGAAGTCTTTTCGAGAACCGGAATAATTTCTTTATCATTCTGAGCTTTCAAACTCCTGCGGGAATCCAGCGTCAGGGATAGCAATAGGCTTAAAGAGGGACTCAATCATTCGATGTATCGATTTCGCGCCGGCGCAATCACCTCCAGACTTGATATTTGATTTTTTAGTGCCCCCTTTAAATGACGCCTTTTCGTTGCGGCTTCTATCTCTGATGATGGACTCCTACAAGAGATTGAAAAACTCAAAAATAACAAACGAATTGTTCTGGTGCTAGAACAGACTTCTTCCTTGCTCCAAGAATTATCTGTAAGAAACACTTGATTAGTTAGTTTTTCTTCAAACAACGGTGAGTTGAGCGACCGATCTCGAAAAATTACGCAATAAAAGTTAATCTTTTTGAATGGTGGGCGGGGCCTGAAGTTTGCAGCTGGCAAGACTAGACGTCACCAAGTTTGCGCGCGGAATCTTGTTCGAATATAACGGGGGAACTAAGGACGTAGGCGGGAATTTTCTGACCGGTCGGCCACTGGGTGACGCCACAGCCTACCAATACAAATGGCTAACAAACGCCAACAGCCTGCAGTGCGTGCTAGTTATTACTACGACCATAGGGAGGGGCAGCGTTTTTCCTACCACCCGAGGAAGAATTCCAACAATCAGAAAGCTCCCAAGAACCAAGCCACTTTTTGCTCATACTTTGGGGTTCTGTGATGCACACACTTTCTTGGTAGGATTCGTTTCTGTTCTCTCTCATGAGTTCTCTCACGCATGTGAGATCTAAACTAAAAACCCACTTTGCGCGAAAGCCTGGTGCGTTGTGTGGCAGGGATAGGCGAGCTGTTTAGCTCTGTCAGCAACTGCCGTCAATCCCCACATCGGGTGACTGACCGGCTTAGACAGAAGACTGGTGACCGGGCGAGTTAAGAGAGAGAGAGGTCAAATTTCAGCACATATTCCTCACTTTAAACAACCTGACGCGCCTGAATCTATCGCGCTGCACTAAGAGCCATGGCTTCTATAACTCGGTACCCCTCTCAGGACGGAGTCAGACTGCAACGGCTCCCTCTAAGGCACTCCAACTTAGTTGGGATCCGAGGCGACCTCCCTTCTTGTGTGAAAACCTGGTCCAACGTTCGCAGAGCAGGCGTGTGTGGAATATAAAGGAGAGCTCCTTAATTCTGTCGGACCTTGAGCCCGATCCTGCCTCGAGCTATTTGACTCTGACAGTTACAGGTGGATGAGGGAGGAGAAAGTGCGGGAGATGCTGCGAAAGTCTACTAGCACTATAAAAGAAGTTGCGCACAAGTTACTGTCCCTGTGTCCAGCCAGCTTCGGGGCACATGGTAGACATAGTTGGAATAGCCGTTCAAAGTGTTGATGGTAGCTCCCGGTGTGAATCCGAAAAGCCAGGTGGAAAAATATCCTGCCTTCTTCGTGTAAGTAACTCGATTGTAAAATTCAGAAGGCAAAAGGATCTGTACAATTTGTTAGTTATCAATGCCTATACGCTAGCAAGAGGGATACAGACAAGATGTAGGAGTATATTAAAGAACCACAAATCGTAAGTAACGGTATAGCACAAGTAATTCATACTAACAACAATAAGAGATGAAAACGTTTAAAATGCAAAAGAGAAAAATGACATTTATTATTGGCTACTAAAGTCTTGAGGCACCGCAGATACTTACGTCGACTTAGAGTTTCAAAGGCCTCCGGTACGTGATAGACCATGAAGAATATCAACTTTAACGCAAAACGAGCAACCTGAAGGTGAAAAGACAAAAAAAAATAAATGTGGTCTAAGTAAATCTTACAGGGATGCTAACAAAACCGCATAGCGGAGAGCAAGTCTTGGAGGTTTCAAATGATCTCAATTCCAAAACGCCAACAGATGAAGAATGCCCTAAAAATTGAGCCGAAATTCACGGGGCAAAACAGCCATGTCAATCCGTAGGTTTTGGGGTTTATTACTTTTGTCTTGTAGGCATCTCCCTCAGCAGTCTATGCGACCGGCATTCGTTTTATATAAGCAAGCCCAAAGTTGAGAGAAGTAATACAAGAGAACAGACGAGTCAAGTGAGCTGGAGGGCGCGGGGCGGGAGAGCCTCCAAGATTATGGCCCAGTTAAAGCGATGTTTTGGCCAAAGACATCGCCGAGGGTGAGGCCAAGTTGTCAGGAGTAACCCCATGAGGTGTCCTGGCCGGCTGGCTTCCTAACCAGCACCATTTAACGGTCAGCTGGTGTAATCCTCCAACCAGGGCTAACTTCAGGAGACAGAATGAGGCGCACAAGGTGACCAGAAGACTGTCTTAGAATGCATTACTACGTACAGCTTAAAGACTCATACAAATCGTCTACCGGTACTTCGAAATAATTCCCTATGTACTCGTAAGAAAGCGTCACGACCGCATCGATGATGCTAAACAACATCCACAGCAAACGTTCGACAGGCGGCGTTGCAAGAGTAGTATGACAGATGTAAGCGCATGAAACAAACATTTCACTACAAACTTAGTTCTCTGTCAAAGCGTGCAGACTGCCAATGTTACAGCCCATCAGTTTCTTCAAGCTAAATCGGGTTGCAGCGATCAAGTTTTCAGCTTTTCAGAATGTTATCGCTTAGCATGTACCCCTAAGCTTTACGTCGGCAAACATTTCGACGGGGTCAATGGTAAAATGGCGAAAATGCGATAAAAACATAGATGCTTAATGGAACGTAGGCTGCTGTTGTTTTTATTTATTAGATATGTCTTAGGAGGCCTCGCTTTCAATCTGTATCAAATGCGACAAGAGAGAAAAAGAGTATCGGGCACTGATAAGAGACATCTGCATATGTTCAGATAGCTTCCTATGCTGTTGAGTGTCGCAGGCCAACACCGCATATGTGTACCCGTTTTACAAATAAAATAAACTAATATACGCGAGCAAAGTTTACGCTAAGTGGCCTCCGGAACTGAAAATCCGACTTGGTTTCCGAATAGACAAGGCGAGGGCAGGTATGAAAAGTCGCTGATCTTTCAAGAATCAAGGAACAGTTTCACCTTCAGACATGCACATTCGCAAACAGGTGGCATTTTATACCACAAAAAGCAGCCAGAAAGGTCGCCTACAATTAGCTTGTTATTCCACATTGATAAATGCGATAAGTGAACAAGGAGATAAGGGTACTCGAGTCACTCACTTTTACCTATAATGTCAAACGATAAATAAGTCGAGGCAATTTCGGTCTGCCGCCAATTTTAAAAAGCTACAGAAACTGACACCAAAGTGACTGCCGCGTGAGTCGCTAGCAGAGAGTTAGAATAGTAGTTTGGGCACGCGCACCCCCTTGTTCGGCATTTGCTATGGGACCGCATCCCAGAATAATAAAGTCTGCCGCACCCTGATTTGGCCCCCGTGTTGGTCCAGCGCATCTACCACGCGGCCCGCTTAGGGGGCATAAACACACACACACAGTCGATTTTGACGAGATCCACCGTACGCTCCACAGGAGGGTGGTGCAGGTACGATGACTTGCGCGTGATTTGGTTTAAAGTGATAGTAGACTTGCGCTGCATATACCGCACTCTCTCCTCCTCACCCACCTATGCCCGGTGTCAAGACAGAGTCAAGATGACCGGAGATGAGGAGAGGGCTCAGGTGTCTGGCGCGGCCGGGGCCCCTAGGCCCTAGTCGCCACCCTAGGCGTGCCACCACAACCCCATGTTCGGCATTTGTTATAGGAGCGCAACCCGAATCACGCCTGCCGTTCCCTGATGTGGCCCCCGTGTTGGTCCAACGCATCTACCACGTGGCACCATGATAGTTTCAAGCGCGTCAGATTGTTTATAGTGAGGCATTTGTCCTTCACCGCATCTCAGCTCGTCATTGAGGAGAGGGGGCGTAGGCGCTGAGGATGGCGGCGAACTAGTCTCCCTGAAGAGACAGGCGGAGGCTCATCAGGCGATCATTGATACCCTGCGGCAGACAGGGCAGACGTCCCACGATGTCGTTTAGGATGGCAAAAGCGACATCATCGTCGCGTCGCTCTGCCTTTGGCCGGCCGCTCCAGAAAAATGTGTAGCCGACACCCACCTCCTCCAGCTGACCCTGCTCAGAGAATCGGGATTCGCTGAGAGCAGCAATGTCCACCTTGTAGTGCGCCAGTTCCCGAGCGACTATCACCGTCCTCCGTTCCGGTTGGTTGTTCCTCGGATTGTCTAAAAGGGAACGAACATTCCAGGCTGCTATTGTGAGCGGTCTCACCCGAGCAGCCCGAAGGGTATGGCGCGGGGGATGGGGACGGGAGGTATTGATGTTTGTTTGAGTTTCACGATCGCGTATTTTTCGATTTGCGTTCGGCTGCAGAAGACATGAGACCCAGCATTGGTTTAGGGAACCTTTTCTAGCGCCTTCCTCTGCAAGAAGTGCTGTACCTAAACAGAGTTGCTCGGACATCCCAGACGGCTGCCGAACTCCACTATTGGTCACTTTTTTTAGTGGGAGAGCGACCCGTTAGCCTGGGACGCCTACGGGGTTGCCGTCGCCTCCACCGTAGAACTTTTTGAGAGAGGGAGAGGGAAGTTCGGGAGTCAGATATACCGGGTGTGGAGGCACACACACAGTAGCGGAGTCCTTCATCTGGTTTTAGCCCACTGATCGTGTCGGTTGCCCAGGATGTGGCAGCAAGTGAGAATTGGGTACCAGTTAGAGGCGGCTACAGGAGCATTCACTACCTGTACGAGACAAATGGAGCGAACAAATGCTACCTGAGTTGTGCTACACCTAACTAGTACCCCCAACACCCACACACACCAGCCAACGATCCAAGCATGCGCATCGCCACCTCTGTTGTCTACGACCGACTCACAAAATGCTGAGCTCGGAACATCAGATGAGGCATTGGCACTTCTGGCGTCGCCATTAGTAGCATTAGCCTGCTGTCGACACTAGACTTTGAAGTTTGTGGCCGAGTCTGTTTAAAAAAAAGTCGCTCGCCCCCTCCGGTTGCCCTGGCCCTGTCTTGACACCGGGCGCCGAAGGGTGAGGGAAGAGAGCCCAGTAGCTGCAGCACAAGTCTACTATCACTTAAAACGAGCTCACGCACAAGTCATCATCCACCATTCCCCATCATGTTGTGGAGCACACCGTGGACCCCGTCGAATTCGACGGTCCAACTGCTGTTTAAACAGGAGTGCTTAACACGGAAGAAAGTGAGATTTTTCGGTCACAAAAAGAGCCGCAGAGGCGACGTCGGCACCAGAAACGCAAGCTACCGACGGAAGAGGCAGCCAAAGATAAACAAAGAGCGAAACAAGGCCAAAAAAGACGGGAAGGTGAGAAGACGGGTAAGGCTCAGAGGAAGAACAATGAGCAGTTGCCATGCCCACACAAATGGCCCTGCGGACGGGGTGGATTTAAAAAGGCACACGGAAAAGCGATGAAGCGGCTTAAAAATGAAGCGTACGGGCTTCCTTTTCGAGCGTAACAAGGAGGTGCAGCCGCATTGGGCATCAGATATAGACCAAAGGTTGAGAAACGTTAAGGCAGAGGGCGGAGCGTAGTTTGAAGGTGACAGGTTAAAGCAAATAAATTAGGCAACCTTAATTTAAAGGGCGCGAGGCAGAAGGTCAAAAGCATTTAAAAATACATGATTTCGAAGAACAAAAAACTTCCACAACCAACTCGTGATTTAAAAACAGCCTCGGATTTTCAGGAACTGGTAGATATTAACGTCAAACGGGCCTCGAAAGATCATTCGACCGCGCAACCCATTAAATACAAACAAATCTTTACGAGACACCGGCATACGTGCTTGGTACGGTGACGATGTCGGAGAGGTCGGTTACTGGGATACACTCATCACGCTGGGCAAAGCTTCTCTCTGTCACGGATGAGAGCTGGGCCTGCTATGGGGGCAAAACTAAGTGCTGATGCGACGGTCAATAGCTCAAAATAACGAATTCTTTCTCTATGGTCACAGGCTACTTACACATACTTGTTTTAACTGTGATCATGACTAAGGTAGCCGGCCTCCACGATATCATGGACTGTATCTCTCCACGGCAGCATATCCGGAAAGTTCAATTCATTCCCTTCGACAGCGACATAGACCGACTACCGAAGGTCCGAGAACCACTTCCATGTCTTGACGAACTGTGTCGAGCGAGGTTGTGAGTTGACCTTCGCTTCAAAACCTCCAATTGGGTAGCAGTGCCAGATCGAAGGCAGTAATACTGAGCTCATGAGATGGACGATAAAGAACGCGCCCAAATCACCCCATTCATCTTTTTGGACGATGTGGAATATCCTGGCGACCTCGCCGCAGCGATTGCGGGCTGTTTCATTCAAGACAAAGTCGATGTACTTCACTCGAACGATGGTCCTCAAGTAGTGGTGGTTCAATGCCTCTAGATTTCTACGGACACAGCACAGCCGCCAGAACCACTAAAAAAAACAGACCGCAAGGATGCACAGCACACACGAATCTTCGTGGCGATGTAGATGTCACTTCGCATCAATAGGTACTTTCTAAGGTCTGTAGAACAGCATTGATTAGGGAGATAAGGTCGTCCTTACTCTGTCCATTCGGCAGCAGCCTCGCCCGAGGTATTTGAAACTATCTACTTATTCCAGTTTAAAGCGACTAATCTTGAAAGGTGTCTTCTCCTGGTTGGGAATGCAGTTTGAAAACACCTTTGGTTTTCCCAGCATTTCTGGATAAACTAGCCGATTTAGCATCCTCATTCACCCGTGACACCATAGACATCCGAAAAAAAAAGGAGAGTAGACGGGAAGCGCCGGACGGGACTCATAAGGCGACACTTATTCTACAAGAAGACAAAAAATGAAATGAGCGGACACCCAGTCCAGTCATTCACTCTTCTAGTTTCACAAGGACATGTAAAAACAGTCCAGTTGAAAGGGTGCCTAAAGGCGAAGTTCAAAAATTCGTTCAGAGCACAAACGATTGAAATTTTCAGTGGTCCACAAACTTCGCCAAAGGAAGGCCCAAGCGGAATGAAGTTAGCAGACACAGTGCAAACTGACTTACTAAATACGGAGATAGCATCCTGGTTTTCGAACTGACCGCTTAGAACGTCGTATTGCACACTTAAATCGGCACTAAATAGCCGAAGTCGTGTGACTGAAATACTATCCAGTAGCACATAAGATCATAACGCACAACGATCGCTAACGGAACTCACTGGTTCCGCTCTGCCTTGAGGCTCACTCTCGAGCCCCGCCAGGAGCCGTACAGCGGCTAGTAGTAGGATAGGGAGACTGGAATGGCCATTTATGGCTTATTAGCCATCGTGTGCCAGTCATACCCAACCCCAGATGACGCACCAGCCGAGGATCAACCCACGACCCGTTGATCAGATCAATGGTTAGAGCGTTGAATTTCTGCTCAACGGGTCGTGGGTTTGATCCTCGGGTGGCGCACCACCTGGGGTTGGATATACCTGGTTGACGACGGCTAATAAGCCAGAAATTTACAGTCCAGTCTCCCTAGTATGTGCCGGCAATATTCCTCTCCATAATGCACACCATTTGAGACTTTAGTGTGCTGGTCGCACGAAAATTTGAAGCCACAGCGCATTACTGTGGTTATATAAAAAGCCTAGGTAACGACAGCAGGGTCAAAGCTTGGTTTACTCACGGCAGTTTGCAATAATTGAAGTACAGTTCAGATACTAATACTTGCGGGACATTGGGTGGGTGGGGAGGGGGATTAGGACAAGCAACGAACATCGGTTGTACAAGGCAGGGGAAGGGATCGGCGTTGGGTCAGAACTCACCGTGCGGTTAGAGTCCAGACAAGTTGTGACCTGGAACTCGTCAAGCTTCCGAATCAGAAAAGATGGTTGCTGCCAGAGGGGAGAGTGGTGGGGACAGACCGTGGCCATCACACGCAAGTGTGCAAATGGCAACACTGAGCCCTGCTCATGCATGCGCGTTGCTAGCAGCGAGTCGGTGGAAAGGAGAGCGAGCAATTTTGTTAAAGAGATCAGAGCCGACTTGAGGGCCCGTGTCTTGGGTGCCTCTTCGGAAGACGACTGTAGAATAGCGAAGAGTCGTTCTGCAGTCCCCACGACATTAGTCAGCCGAGCTTCAGTAAACACAACCTATGACGGTAGAAATCAGGAGGCCAATAAAACAAAGCAGCATTAGAAGTAGGTTGTTGCCTGAATACACGACAGTTCGACCGTCGATTTCGACTGTGTCTACCGTATGCTCCACAGCGAGGTGGTGCAGGGACGGTGACTTGCTAAAATAGTTAAGGCATGCAAGGATGCCGGTATTTGAATGCACGTACTGTAAGCCAACTACACTCAGTAAAAATTGATTAAGTACGTAGCCTGCATTAAAAAAAGGATTTGAGATGCGATTATAAATTAAAATATATTGAACAGAAAACGTTAGCCAAAATATTCCTTCTTATACGCATTTGGTAGCAAATCAGGTCATCTTCAAATTTGATAGCCAAATGATATATTTAGGGGTTAAATACATTGTTCTATTACCGAAAAAAATGAAGTCCAATCTGCGTTTAGGGTTTCCAGCAAAATTAACACATTTGATGTCATGACGAAGATACCAAATGGTGCTCAGTAAATTGTAAAACGTACGTGGACAGAATGTGACGTATTAGTTAACATACAGGTACGATGCTATTTGAATGAATAATTAGGAAAATTTATACTAAATATCTCCTTCATTTGAGTCTAAAATTTATAAGCAATTTGCTATCAAATGAGTACAAGAATGTATATTTTCCTTACGTTTTCTACAAGATGTATTAAATTTTATAGGCATAGAAAATTAATATCAAAGTTTATACTACTTAAAATAATATTTACCGAGTGAGGTTATCAAATGCACCTGGCAAGGAGCACATTGAAGCGAATTTCCCAAATATATCTCGGGATTATACAGCGCGAATACTTTTGAACAGAACCTATCGTGGCATTAGCGAACGAAACTCACAAACTACAGACCGACCACTGTCCTTCTTAGGAAAATAATAGATCAAAATATTTTATCAATAAACCATATAGGGGTCCACATAATTTTGTAATAAATGCAGATCATGCTGGATCACTTATAAAAAGCAGTGAAATTGACAGATAAGATGACGCTTTGAAGAACATTTCATGATTTAAAAATGTCATCATAACAAGTTATTTGAGATCGTAAAGATACGGGCCCCTTATCACAAAAAGTAAAGAAAACGTCATTTACTATTTAATGAGTACAAATGAGAATACTATTGTTCATTATTTCTATAAAATATACTTGGGCATTAAAACTGAATGGAAGAATGCACGATAGTTATGTAGAAACTGTTCACCAAGGGTTTTTATCGCATGCGACCGGAAAGAAGCGCATTCAAAAGCTGTCGCCCTGTCATGGCTGCAGTAACTTGGCATTACGCAGCACGATAATCCATGTCAAAATCCCACCTATTTACGTACTCTATTCTAATCCTGAACGTACTTTAGAAGTAATGCTCAAATTTCAGGACATACACCATCTACTGTAAATGCGACCAAGGTTCCTACAAATATTACAGTGAACGAACACTTAAGTACGCCGTTCTAAAGGTTCATTAATTATGAGTTTTTCGAGACCACTTGTTCCGACGTTAATTTCCAATAAGACGCATGCTACTGCAATAAGGGCAAGTCTCAGTAAACTTTGTGAAACTAGTGGATTTGACGTAACGATACGAGAAACATTAAAAACGCCAATTTCTTCAGTAGTTGATCATCGGATGCGACAACCATAGTAGGCAAGGCAACTTCCTATCATACCCTGAAATATGAATTTAAGGCCCCAATTTTACTGCAGAAATCAGCTATACTAATTTCGTACTTTTTCATCAGCTCCGGAGTGCAAATGTTCTCAGAAAAACTCCAAACAAAAGCATCAACGGTGAGATCCTAATGGTTCGGGCCTCAGGCGACCTTCATAATGACATTACAACATTAAAACAACGCGCATTTAGCACTAGGTAATTTTTTTTCAGACCAACGACAACAAGCGGTGGAAGATGACCTTCAACGAACGATATTTACGAAGTAGGTAAGCTTCCGGAATATATAAGCAGCCAATCGCGGACCATGCAGCACAAATACCTTTGGATGTGACAGCGCACGCTTTTAAACAATTCACCCATTAAAAAAAGAAACACAAATTACAAAAACATTATCTCCGTTCATCACAAGCGCTCAGGGCCACTGCTGTGCAGGAGGACGCGGAGGGGTGGGTGACAGTGTGTTTACACTGGAACCGACCATTGTTATATCTGCCTAGTTTTAGTCCCTTCAAGGCAGCCGTGTTTCAGGAGTAAGATAAAGTCAAGGCGACATGGCCATGATGAAATGTAAGTTTACCAGAACCAGTCTTCGACGAAGGAGTCCGAGGTCATAAAAACCCCACTAATGCGGGGTCATTGAGGCTAATTAGTCCTGAGGAGGACCAACATATCTACTTAGTTAGTAACAACCTAAGACAGACTGGGTAGCACATCTTGGCATTTTAAGAGCAAGTTGAACTAGAGACTGAAGTGTCCCCACTCCCTACCAACAGCAAGTCGGAGTGCAGCCGATTGGGGATGAGATTAGGCGCAGTGCTCGTCGTGGTGCAAAATATTTGTCTAACGCGTGCCACAGGCCCCCAGCCGTACTGCGACGTGAAACGTGTTGCCCCCGTCTAATAAGGGTTCACCGGCTATCCGGGTAAACCGTACAAACTAGGACGCCTATCTGATCTCCAATAAAACACACCGCACAACCGGCAGTTGATGAGTCATGGTAGACAGGGCTTCTGTACGAGCAGAGATATCAGGTCTTTGGGTGAACTTGGTGAGAGCTCATGAAATCGAGAGGTGAGTAGCTTACTGTGAAAGACAACAACCGGGTACACATCCGAACTGGTAGTGGGGACATTCCATTATGTGCCGTCTATGGACGAGCAGTATTGCCCGGAATGCAATATTTTTGTCCAAAACAACAACAACAACAATGTGAGGTAAAATGGTCTTCAAATTGGAAATATGCCTGCAAATGGGCGGCTAATCGGGTACTTTTGAGTAAAGGGAAAATAAGGAGCTTATGCTTTCACTGGAGAGTTTGCCTCCATGCTTACACTCTGGCAAGAGCATCGCACTGGGACCGATGTTTGCAAAGAGAAAAACATGGGGGGGGGGAAATCGAGAAAAATGCGTCAGATGGTCTTATTAAGTAGGGTCTAACAAATCCTGGTGATAATGCAAGTTGCAATAAAAACGAGGAGACATTGCACGAGGTTAAAAAAATGACATCTGGAGGGAAAAATCTCTTTTATCTGTGTTTACTAAGCTAGGTCATCTATTGTAATCGGCGAAAAATATGATTTCCTGAGAAGACATCGGGTTCATATTAAGAAAGATTAGCGGCGTCTATTTTATTCCCAAAGTTAACGAAGGGTTCAGAGGGCTGGGGATATGCATGGGCGCTCTGCTGCACGTGGTACGAAATCTCTCTACGCGTGTTACACGCATGCCTAGCTTTGCACTCACGCACGAGAACCAGGCTTCAGTAGACGGGAGAACTCACGCGAGCAACTTCGATCCTCGCAGAACATGTCGACTCCAAGTCGCTGTCCAAATCGTCCGCGGCAAAAAGGGTTTTCAGAAAGAGGAACGCAGCCTCCAGCAGACTGTACTCCTCCTCGTTCTGCTCCGATCCAACTATAGGAAAGAGAACCCGACGAAAGTGCATGGACCAGATGACAGAGACGAAAACAAAAAACGGCGACCAAACCCTGAGGCATCTCTAATTATAAAGTTGTCGCCTGAGACTAGGAAGATGGAATGCAAAGCAAGCGCTTGCGTACGACCACCTTAAGTTAAAATTCCAAAATCGACGAGTGTGTGACAGCTAAGTAGACACCTGCAGGTTTAATGGACCAACGAAGTTGCCGAGCATGCAGAACACAGGCCTGATTACGAACCTACACAATTGATATAATAAAATAATGGATACATATTCCAGTGAAGGATGAATCGCGCACGGCCCTCCTCCTCACCTCAGGAAGTAGCTGAATGGAATACGCCTGGTAATTGCTTGTTGCTCACCAGAAACAGTCGTCTGTTCCACTTTTGGAGTTCATCTGCACGAGGAAGACGCAAAAGTGCGATCCTCGACGGCAATATTTCGTAATGATCAAGCAAGCAGGGTAATAAAGGGACGTGAGGTCAACAGAACGGAAGAAATGGTTACTCCAAAATTGCACACTGACAAGTGTTCTCTGAAAAGCGCGATACAACAGTTTCGAATTCTGTGAAGCCTGTGCGGCAGAAGGTTCAATATGCCGTTAATAAGCAGAACCATGGCCGTATATCATCACCGTACACTTCTCCGAGTAGGACCCGAGTAAATCCCTTTGCAAGAGTTGAACGCTACGAGAATGGATATGGGAGTTTAAGTGTGTTAGAAGACGGGATCGGAACTAGCGGCTTGAGTCAACTGCTGCCGCAAGCACCTGTCTATACCGGTGCACATCTGAAACTAAGCAGTGTGCCAAATCTGAATGCAGAAAGTTCTGATGAAGCCTCTGTTACTGATAAGTGAAGGTTCACTCGTTGGATTCGGGAACAAGCCCTGCTAGAAAGTGATTGTTCTACCATCAACCGAGCGTACGAACGGGGTAGTCAAAAAGAGGGTAAATGGACAAGGCCTCATCACATCAAGTCTCCTTTCAACTTCGCTACAGCTAGAGGTATGTTATTTCCTAAGTCACACGTATGTCCTCACTCTAATTATTCGAACCTTCGCAACAAAAAAATGTCATAGGTTAAAAAAAACCTCAATTTGTTTTTAGTTTGGAGCGTGTTTAAGCAAATATTCTTCTGACTGAAAACCACAGGCTAAACTATCCTACAAGATCGCAAGTTTCTAAGCTAACAAGCACGACGATTCCGCAGTCAGTTTCTAAGAGGTCCACTATGCGCAAGACAGCATGGTGCTGCAGGGCAAGGTGAAATGCGTATAATTTAGATCGTAGTGGTGACCAAGTCAAGAAGACTGGAGGCAAGGGTGGACGCAGGTGGCTGGCACGCTGAAGACGCCCGTGAAATTTTAAGTTTCGCATAATAAGCAAATACCCACACGCACCACCACACACATATAAAGACACACAGTACTGATCGAGCATTTTAAAATAAGCGAACAGCAGCCCTGGAGAGCGGGCACCCACCTAACTGAAGTAGGTTGTACAGAAAGTCGGTCTGTCCCAGCATCTCTTCCCCAAAGCGAGATGTATCACGGAGGAAACTGGAGTAAAGACCCAGAAGTTCGCGCTTCAAGCTAGCTGGCTTATCCGAATTCGGCGCGAATGATGAGGTAGAAGACATGATTCTTAAAACAAAACGAGTTGGGAACAAATACAAGAATTAAAAGTAGTAAATCGCAGACTCGCCTACTTATTTGCAAGTGCCAGTAGTATAAACAGTATGGACTGGGGAATACCACCTACGTCGACATACCTCTCGCGTAGAAGTTCACTGTTCAGTATGAGCTGCTTGTTCGTGGGACTGGCGACAACAAAGTTACGGATAGCTCTAAAAACAGGAATTATATTTGTACAGTAGTTGTGTAAATGGCAACAAGAATATATGCTAAATTGTCGGCATCCGCAGTTTAGAAGATGGTGGACATGTCAGGAATCTGATGTTACTGTTTTAGCATCAGGAAAATAAGAAGCGAATAAATGATGATAAAATGGATGTAAAACAGGTACAAGGGTAAGAGGAAGGCCGAGGAGGAGGAAGAGGAGGTAACGACGCGCGCACACGGTAATACCACACGTAGACAAGGCAAGACTGCAATGGCCATTTCTGACTTATTGACCATCCTCAGCCAGTCATATATAACCACAGGTTTTATAATAAATAAGGTTCAAAACTCCATTCTGTTGGTTACACGTTCGACGATCTAACTATTGCTGGCGGAACTCTAGATGAGTAAGTCCCATGACGCGGTCAATGGGCGTCCCTCTACTATATCACAGACTATCCAAGAAAGATAGTTAAAGTGATTCAAGCAAGTTCACCACCTGGGTCCTGTGTTGCTACGCGATACCCGACGTCTCCGACGCACTCTAAGTAGTGAAGAGGTCGGTTTAAAGCCAATGTGAGGGTTCACAAGCCTACGGTATTCAGTCCTCACCACTGGAAGAGTGGGTCGTTTTTACCTCCCATTGTAAAGGTCCAGAGCACATTCATGGAAGTGTAGGGATGGCAAAACTCGTAACCAATTGCCCACAGCTTTTTAGACCCTTCTTAACCATTTGACTTTCGATTCATGACATAAGGAGGGGATAACTGATCTGGTTTTATGATGTTCACCCCTGAGTGAGAAAAGAATGGGTTAGAAAACAGTGTTCCAGCAGTAACAATGACGGTCAAGACCTCGATGATCATATTATTATTGTCACGAATGGCGACAGGCAGCAGGGAAGATATGTCTGACAGTACGATCACCCAATGTCATCGAGCCTAAAAAACTGCAGCCAAGTAGTGGTTTCTGAGTACTTTAATGAGACAAGGCAAAAGAAGTGAGGTAGAAATTCAAAATATCGAAAGGGGCGCCGGTAGGAGCTGGTAAGGCACGTGCGCTCAGCGAATGGTTGACAGTCCCCCCTGCCCCACACAACTCCGGCAAACCGCTAAACAGGAAAAATCTGAGGATGAACAGCTTACAAAACGGTTTACGAAAACCGTTGCTAGTCATCTTTTTTCATAATTCAAAGCGAGCATTCAGGAATCAAAAAAAGTGCATAAGATGAGTGCCGTATCCTCAACGCACTTCCTGGAAAAATTCCGAGGCATAACAATCGCCCCGACGAGATAATGGTATCCTTTGACGTCATCTCTCTATTCACAACCATCCCAAAAGAATTGGCCGTGAGAGTCGTCAATTGCCTTCTGGACAGAAGGTACAACGAAGAAGGAAAACTTTTAAAAGAAATCACGCGATGGAGTTACTGGATTACTGCCTATGCACGTACTTCACGTTTAACGAAAGTATTTATGAGCAAATCCAAGGAGCCCCGATGGTATCACCGATCTTCGGCTACCGAGCGGAGGCCATCCTGCAAGAACCGGAAACTCAGGTCTTCCAGATCTACAAGCCGAAATTCTGGATGCGCTATGCAGACGACACCTTTGTTATCATACACCGAGAAGACAAAGATAACTGCAAAAGGGATCTGAACTCAATTTTCCCACAGATTCAATTCACAATGCAGGAAGAGGACGGAATGCTCCTTTTTCTCGATGTTCAGATATCAAGGCAGGAGGACGGAACCCTGCAGACTGGAGTGTTTCGAAAAGCGACAAAGATGAAGAAAATTGTTCCATACAACAGCAATCACCACTTGTCGCATAAATGCAGTTGCGTCCGATCACATTTTCGCCGCATCCAGACACACTGCAGCACAGAGGCTGAGAAGCTGCGAGAACGTAAAACCCTATGGCGCCTCTTTCTCGTCAGTGGATATCCACGCAGCTTCGTAAACAAATGCTTATACCAAAAGCATACAAAGACCGAAGGTGAGCCTAAACAAAGACCTGAAACCTTCCATGTCTTGCCCTATGTGAAGAACGTCTCAGAAGCCACTGAGCGCATGTTAAGACCGCTAAACGTGGGCGTTGGACACCGACCAGAGACCACCATCCGTCGATTAGTCATGCAACCAAAGGGCCGACTACCACCCGCAGACACCTCAGGCGTTATTTACCGTGTCAACTGTCTAGACTGCCCGGCCAACTACTGCGGCATGACCGACAAACGACTGAGTACGCGCATGCACGAGCACACTTTGGCCGTAAGGCGAAAGAACATACGATCACTCGTCGCCATGCTGTCTAGAAAACAACCACCGGTTCGAGTTTGACGGGATCCAAGTGCTCGGCCGAGCCGAAAACAGGCTGGCGAGAGAAGTCATCGAAGTTTGGCAGTCCGACGCCAACTGTATCAACCGCAGCATCGACGTACCAGTGCCTTATGAGGCCATCAAGCACCACTGGCGCACGAAAGGAGGATCAATGAGAAACGAGGAGGCTAGCCCTATCACAAGTGAGCACGAAAGACTTATTTAAACCATGTATTTTTCCTATTCTCTATGTCTGATGATGCACTCGAGTATGAGTGTGAAATGTCAGATAATTATAATTTTTACCCCAGAGATCGTCTTGTCTTCCATATATATATATATATATATATATATATATATATATATATATATATATATATATATATATATATATACACGTTGCTGTGTCACACAGCAGCAGAAACATCGGCGAAACACGTGTCTGGGCTTTTAGCTAGTATCTATGTCGGAAGTACGGTATAACGTCTTTGCCATATATATATATATATGTTAATGTGGAACCGACAAAGACAAGGGAGACCGGAATGGCCATTTCTGGCTTATTAGCCGTCATCAGCCAGTCATACCCAATCCCAAGTGTGGAACACCTGGGATTGACTGGCTGATGACGGCTGCCAAAATGCCATTCAGTCTCCTGCTCTGTCGATTACTAACTTCTATATGCTACATGTCGCTATGCGACTGCCTGTAGTACTCTAGTCTGAGTTCCAGGGCACAACGGAACATAAATGTTCCTTAAGCAGATCGGTGAGCCACACACTATAATATATATGTATAATTTTTTTGAATAACGGAGGTGGTTTGCATCCCAAGATAGTATAA
>WEDG01008282.1:0-22231 GCA_017591395.1 Schistocephalus solidus
AATTTAAACATTGCTTGGCTCTACTGACTGAACTTAATGCAAAGCCGAAGCACGCAAAGCACCGCCTACAATCTGCTAGCCCTTAATCTGGAGATTTAATGATACCTTTCTTGTTTGTCCGCCTGGCATTTTTCCTGTTAAGTATAGAAAAACGTTTGTTTTAAAATGTATCCTACAAATGCTCTCTCTCTTGCCACCAGTATTTTTTATGTGTTCTTTGGTGAAATCATAGCAAAACGACAGTTCACATTGGTGAAGCAATTTGCTGATCGAATTCTGGTATTTTTTCCATCCGCTTCATTTTGAATTAGTTGATGCGGAGTCTTGCCCCATCTCCATGCACCGTGGCTTCCGGCATATCTCTCGCCCTACATCGGCATATCAACGTGCTATATTACCCTTTCCGAGACGACACCTTAGAAGGAAGGAGACTAAGACGCAGAAAATTAAACTTGAACCATTCCGTAACGCGAACGGTGATCGCCATCTACGAAACTGAATACATGCGAGTACATCCGACAGGACAATGGGCCTGTGGCTCAATGGTTTAGCCTTAGACTCAATGACCAGTGATCCCGGGTTTGAATATCAGATGCTCCACATCTGTGGTTGGATACAACTGGTTTATAAATTATAACAGGTCCGAAATGGCCATTCCGTTCGCCCTAATCTTTGTGAATACCACCTTATCTACCTAGTCGCTATGCAACTGACCACGAGGGTTTCAGCCCCAAGGCCCATTGGGAGGAGTACATTCCGTAACCTGATCGTTGAGCACCCCTTTACCGGTCTCCCTTGTCTTTGTTAGTTCCATTTAATCATATGCTACACGTCGCTATGCGACCGCCTGCGAGAGCTCTAGTCTGAGCTCCAGGGCAAAACGGAACATACATGTTCCTTAAGCAGATCGGTGAGCCCCAAACTATCATCATATTCTCGATCACAACCGACAAAACAACGAGCCCGTGGCTCAATGGTAGAGCGTTCGACTCAAATACCAAAGGTCGCGGGTTCGAATCCCAGGTGTGCCACACTTGGGATTGGGTATGACTGATTGATGACGGCTAATAAGCCAGAAATGGCCATTCCGGTCTCCCTTTGTCTTTTGTCGGTTCCATTTCATATATATATATATATATATATATATATAGTATATATATATATATATATTTATGAGGGTTTCTAATTTCGTGCGTCGTGAAGATTGACTGACAAGTCGAGGAATACTGTTCAATCATATGGCGGTATTTGCGAATTCGTGTCCTTCAAGTCGGCGCTCCAGAAGTGTGATGCGGGTGGAGTACAAGTGGCACATCGTCCTCCAGCGCAAACGTCAGACGACGATTTCAAAGACAGAAGAACGAGAACTTCTGAATATAACATATATTACCGAAGAATGCAAAAATCTGTTACGACAGCAAGTTTCTTTCAGACAAATATCCAACAAAAAAACGCAAGACGATCTCGAAAACAGAAAGCGAAGCACTCTGGACGCTGAAGGTCGACAAAAACTGTCATACTTTCAGCCGAAAAAGGACGTTCGATGGTTATTTTGAACAAGGAGGTCTACGTCAACAAAGTCGGGGCACTTTTGCGTGATAGAACTGCTTATATCCCTTGCGAGGATGATATGACGAATATGCTAATAAGTGATATCAACAAGGACCTGGCATGTCTTTGGAAGTCAAAAGCAATAACGCAGACTGACTGGCAAAAGACGAAACCAAAGGACGCAGCGGTCGCGAGATGCTATGACCTACCACAAGTCAGGAACTTCCCTATGGCCGATCGTTTTTCTAAGAGGTACCCCAACGTTTAGCTTAGCCAAGTGGTTGTTGCAATATCTATAATTTAGGATAATCTCAGCATTACATTCTTTCACATGGACGATTTTTGTGAAGTTACATCGCTCAGCTTTTGTATCTTCACGTTAAGGAACTACAGGGTGTCTCTTACTGCGTCTTCACTATTGAACTGTATGACTGGGAAGACACCAGTCAGCTTCTGATGGAGCCGCTCGACCCCACAGTTCTCTATGGCGACAACGGTATCATCTAAATAGCGAAGGCACATTTTGGGCTTGAGAGTTCGAATAACCTCTTCTTCTAGTCACTGCAATACCAGTTCGGTGAGTAGCTCTGATATTGATGAGCCCATTGGGAATAAGATGGTACCGACAAATAAGAGACACCGGACTGGTCATTCAGGGCTTATTAGCCGTCATCAACCCGTCATACCCAATCCCAGGTGTGGATCACTGAGATCCGAACCCGGACTTTTGGTCATTGAGTATAACACTACCACTGAGCCACAGGTTCGTTTTTCTGTCGCTTGCAAGTGGAAATATTAATTATGATAGGGTGGCGCTCACGGGTCTGGTTGCAGAACATGCTCGGCTTGTTGTGCCTTGCAATGCAAGATCGAACCCTCGTAGGCAGTCGCATAACGACTAGTGATATATGCAGATAAGGTGGTACCTATGCGTTCATCGATCTGGTTATGGAGCTTTTATTTTGCGTTGCACCCTGGAGCTCACTTTAAAGCCCTCGAAGGCAGTCGCATAGCGACTTATGGTATCTGTTGATAATATGGAACCGAAAAAGACAAGGGACACCGGGATGATCATTTCTGGTTTATTAGCCATCATCAGCCAGTCATATACATATACCTGAATATAAAAAATATCATGCATCGGAGACTACTAAGGTGCGCTAAAAGCTGTGGCTTGAAGGTTCTTAACTGACGGAATAACGCGGACCTCACAGTCAACTCACTGTGTATTTGAGTGGGGTGGTAGACTGGTGGACTGGTATTACGGCTGTAATGGCTCCTTCTTAACGTGACCTCACAACATGTTAGATCCGAGCCACCCATCCTCAATAGAGTGAAATTCTGGTGTTTTTCCGTTTGGGGGCCAGTTCGTGTATGTGGCACGCGCAGACGACGTCAGTTTGATGCGTCAGCAGCTGAACCATCCTCCACATCAGTTAAATGACCGACTCGGACAGAAGCTGTGGCCTCGAAATTGAATAGAGAGATGTCGACGGCTCAGCGCATTTCGCTCACTATAGACAATCTGACGCGCTTGAAGCTATTATGGTATGCAAAAAACCGAGGCTTGGAAGGTTCCTGACTGACGGGACGATTTGGGCCTCGCAGTCAGCCTAGTGTTCGTTTGTAGCTAAAAGGCAGGCTGCAATGGCTCCTTCTTAATGTGGCCTCAATGATACAGTCAGTATGGTGGCATTCTTAGGGGCGGCTCCGGCAGCGCCAGTCACCTGCGTCATTTCCGGTCTTCTTAACTTGGTCATGACATCGGGCCCAGGTGGAGAGGACAGTGCGGTAGATGCAGCGAAAAATCTACTCTCATTACAAATTAATTCACGAGCACAGCATTTTTCCTGCAGCACCTTGCTGTGGGGCACACGGTGTACATCGTTGGAATCGACGGTCGAAGTGTTTTATGTGCGTGTGTTTAAACTTCGCGTCATAAGTTCGCAATTTCGCCCAGTTCACCTCACAGCCTTTTACTTTTGAACTACGTATGTTTTTCTATCAGCCTTGACTTTCTAGATACTGAGATGGGCGCAAAAAGAAATCAACGGAAAAGCTACCACTTAAAAACTAAATTAGCTATCAAAATTGGAGACTAGAGTACTAATCACCTCGGTGATGCGAGCTGTCGGACCAGCCAATCGTTGGCAGGCCTTCCTGAGGGTTTTGTCGTCCACGGTGGTTGGTATGTTGCGCAAACAGAGGCGCAGAGGACTGATGAATATGCTGGGATCTCTAAGTTTGGCTTGTTTTGCTCGCATAAGGGACTCCCGCATGGTCAGTTCTTGTGGTGTCAAACCCTCCGCAGCAGCCGTGCCCGCACGAATCACTGTGGTAAGAAGAGAGGAATAAAGGGTTGACAGCAAATAGGTAAACTGGTAGTGGGCAAGTTTGACACAGAGGTTACAAACAAAATATTATTTAGAGGGATAAAAGGGAGGCAAAGCAAGAAAGACATTGCTTATTCCCAAAGCCCACTGGGTGGCTGTGGCCTCAGATGTTATAGAAAGAATAAAACGCTCACGAACGTAGTGTCTTGTCCTCGACGAGAGGTTCAAGTCTGATTATTAAAAACCGGTCAATTCATAGAAAACTCACTTCCGACTCGCGCTAAATGGAGGTTTCGTCCACTGCTGACACTGCTTACGGATTCCACCGTCTGGCCGCTAGCACGTGCTTCCTGAAGTTTCTTGACATCGCTGGGGAGTGACCGCGAGGGAGATAATTAACTGTCGAGCAGCGAAAAATGAACTTGGGAATTCTGAAAATAAGGAGCAAGTATAAACGCCTGTGATTTATCTGGGATATTCAGCATACCAGGAATGATTTAATTATCATTCTGATGCGGTCAGTGGTCTGATTGCAAAAAGAACCTTAAGCGTACATAC
Organism: Schistocephalus solidus; assembly: GCA_017591395.1. Classification (NCBI taxonomy): domain Eukaryota; kingdom Metazoa; phylum Platyhelminthes; class Cestoda; order Diphyllobothriidea; family Diphyllobothriidae; genus Schistocephalus; species Schistocephalus solidus. Next base: position 4,443 of record WEDG01008282.1, read on the forward strand.
GAGCACTGTGCAGGATGTACTAACAGTTTTGTGACAGGTTTGCATAGCTCGTGCCGTTTCAAAGAAGGATGCCTTACTATTTTTGGTTGAGGCAGCCAGTTTTCCAGTGTACAAAATGCCACTGAAGTGTAAAGATGAGAGGGTATGGAAACAACCAACGAACTGTGCTCTAAGTACGCCCAACATGAGGAAAGTGAAACGACTGTGGCCACAAAAATAGCAATAAATCTTTACAGTCAGAGCCGTGGCTGGCAAAGTGAGACCAAGGACTCGGTCTGTAACATTATCAGGAAGGCAGTGTAATTCAGACGAGACTGAGAAGAAGCCCCAAGGCTGATACCACTGGTATTTAAGAAGTAGTTTTGTGGTAGTGATCTCACGAAAGTAATTATGGGCCATGAACTAGGACCCTGGTTAAAGGGACATTCCGTTTCTACCCAGTCAAATGGAATAATTAATAAATGAAGCGATGAGTGCAAACATTTGGATGTGTGAATACCTGCCGAAATTATGGTTGCAGATGAGCACTATCGTTTGTTCTGGAAATTTGGGTTCGGGCACAGACAAGAGAGGCTTAAAAGAATATTTTAACTTTAAACGCCGATAAAATTAATCTGAGGAAATCAATAAGTTCCTAATAAGATAATCGAAATCAGTGAAAACATAGAATTCATAGAAGGGGAGAGGCCCAAAATAAGAGCCAATTATAGTAACGTAACTCCCCAGTACGTCGCTGCATGAACAATTGTTGTGTTATCAAAATTAGTAGATAGAGAAAGAGGTTGATGACTTAAAGCAGGAAATGGCAGATCTTAAAAGTCTGTTCAAACCGTTCAAATCATCTTATGCTTGGATGGGACCCTTGGAGCAGTTGGCCCAGAACATCTAATATTATATGCTTATATAGTATCCTGCGCTGTCAACATTTTGTTGGTCTAGCACTATATAAGGAAAACAATTCGAGAGTAGGGTAATCACGTAAATTACACGAGATTAACCAACTATTTGATGTCACGTTCGTAGATGAAACGGATAATGAAGGCGGATTAACGCATCTGTATTAACAGATAGGTTTTGGTCAGTTACGGGAGGCAACGCAACATGGTTAACAAGAACGAATAAGGGTTCTAGTCAATAAAGTAGAGCCTCTGAAACGCGAAAAATCAGCTCGGAAAAATCAAGCAATACAAAGCAAGTATCTACCTGTGCCTTTGAGCTGTCAAGCAAAACGCGGTCAGCATCTTCCTTTCGCACGAACTTAACAAACGCCGTCCCACGAGGATGTTGTGTTAATTTGTCTTTGACAATTTTAACGAACTCAAGCTGACCAAATGCTGAAAAAAACTCCTGAAGGCGGTGTTCGTCCGCATCAAAAGAAACATTTCTAGAGGCCCTTGGTTATCGCTAAAACGATCTGCGCATACCTTATGAAAAGCGTACGTCCTTCACATACGTCAGGTGTCCTTTGGTTGGGCTTCATGAGGTGCTGCTTTTGATGGAAATTTTGTTCTAAGGTTCCGATTTCGGTTTTTGTGCGCTTCCGTTGAGTTTTTTTGGGATTTACTCCTTTCGGACTCGCAGCAAATGAAGAAACATCCGATTTCAATCGCTTTGCATTATACTCAGCTTGCGGTTTGGAGCAGATATAAAACTCATCTGTGGCTTCACCTTTTGGATAGTTATTGGTCTTTTTACGGGGTGTAGTTTGCTGGCCCGTTACCGATTTTACCATGGTTTATGCGGACAGGACCATGCGAATTTCGCGACTTATATTTAGTGGATTTAAATACTATACGCGCATTAAAGCTAAAAGGTCACTTATATTTCACAATCAAGTCCGCGTTCCAACGCGCCTCCTAGATTAACATTACCTCGCTTAGTTGATTTTTCATACATTGAATGTGAAAAATTCCTGAATACTTCTGTCCTAAACACGTAGGCGTACTCAGCGTTGTGGCATCAATCGTTTAACGGACCCCAGCTACCCTGTTGTTTTAACCGAGGCTTCTTCCGTTTTTGTAGAGGGGATATAACTCTGCCCGTGCTAGTGTATCGGAAACGCTCACTGCCTCTACGATAAGTCGCTTTTCATCCATCGTCCCTCTGGTCGTTTTAATCATAACCTATCCCCATTTATCATTATTCGAACATTCATTGTATTTATATTCCTTCGCTTCGCGTATATTGTACTTATCACATAAACCTATTTCACGTATAATATTGGACTACTATATCGATTCTCTTGTTTATTTTTATTCATGATATTATATCGGAATGACTGATTCGTCAGAAGACGCAACATCAAGAGATACCCTTTGTGAAGAAGTTACTGGACTAATATCCGCGGCCCTATAATTCAGCCCTCCTTATCGCCAAATCGTCGGATGCTACAATGTTGGCAGCGATAGCCAGACCCTCTCCTTCCCCAGATTATTTCACACAAACCACTTCCCCACCTTGACCATCCCTATCAACCCAGAGCGTGCAGAGCAGATCCTCTCCTCGCCACAGAACCCTACGAGGCTGGACACAAACATCCGTGATGGGTTAGTCGAGCTGTCTTTTTCTTGTTGACCTTGCCCCTGCCAACCACACGCGATATATGTTACTTTTCCTTACACACCCACCCGTAAGTTGGCGAAGACATCCGGAATTTTCTCTCTCACGTCTTTCCACTCAGCCCAGGACATACTGCTCTCATTATTCGATAACCAGAGTTCCCTCGGCAACCGGCGGAGCGACTGTTCAGCCTACTGCCAAACGCGACAACCCGCCGACGTGTTTGCCAACGAGTTTAATACAGCTGGCACGTCACGCCTTCCCCAACTTACCCTCAACCGATCGCGAGGACCCCTAGTCTTTCGGCTGCTTTCATATCTGGTCTCCCGAGATCGTGCAGTCTTGAATCACTTCACTCCATAACCCGCCTTTCAAACCTGGCAACTGAACTACAATTCTGCCAGTGGTATGACAGTCGTCAAATCCAAGACACCACTCCAAACCCCTGCAAACCCGCCCGAGGGACCAAAGCTATATCCTACCCCCTTCCACATGCACGCGACCCTGAATAACCAACTACCTACCAAGATAACGACGCTCTCGATGCGGTTCCCCAACCACAACCCAGGGTGCCCATACTGCGCGGCATACGGACCCCTCACACGTCATTGCGGGCACAATTCTCCCTGTAAGTCCCCAATTGTTAACTCTACTCATTTTAACCAACGCAGCCATGTTTCTGCATTTACCATGCCGCTGCTCCTCGACAACCACAAGGTCCACACACTCGTCTAAACTGTAGCTAACGTACCCCTTGTGACTCCCCTTAACCTCCCACAGCATTTACTAAGTCAGATGGAAACATTGCCAACCCCCCAGCATATCCGAGCGGAAAATGGCACCTCGATACCTATTGTCTGGAACTATTTCATTGCAAGTGGTCGTCAACGATTCCCATGTAACTCACGACTTCTTAGTGACACCAAGGAGCTCATTGCCCCTAGTTCTTGGATAAGACTTCCGCACGACCCATGACTGTATCGTCTACGCCCGCGACCGACGTTTAACATTAGCCCCCACACCACCCTGGCTTCCCCGGCAACCTCTTCCGACGACCCCGACCTCGTATATAATGCTGTTCTGTCATCAGTCACTTTAAACCCCAAACCTTTGACTGACATCATCCTCTTTCCCCTCTCAGTAGGCACCGTAGCACATTCCCAGCTGAGAAACCTTCTCGCCTCTTTTACCGGACTCTTCACATGGTCCATGGACACAATCGGCCGTTCACACCTAGTACAGCACACAATCAACACCGGCGAAAGCCAAACCAATCAGGCAACCCCCACGCAGGATCCCAGTACGGTGTCGCGACGAGGTCAAAAAATGCTGGATGAGTTTTTAGAGGCTTAAATCATCCAACCCTTCTCGTCCCCTTGGGCATCGCCCACAGCCTGAGTACCCAAGAAGGACGGTTCCGTAAGCTTATGCATAGACTATCACCACCTAAACGCCGTGACAATACGCGATTAATTTTTACTTCCACATTTAGGCGATAACCCTAGACACGCTTGGCAGCGCCATCTGGTTTTCCACACTTTAACTTAAATCAGGTACCGGTAAGTTGAGATCCACCCCAGCGACCGCCACAAAACTGCCTTTTCTGTACCTCAAGGGGCTATTTGATTTCCAAACCCTACCCTTTGGACCCTGTAACGCAACTGAAACCTTCCAACGCCTCATGTACTGTGTACTTCAGCCCCTTATTCCGTCTAATTGGACGGTATTATCGTTTTTTGGCGCTACACACAGGAACATAATTAAAACTTACGTAGAGGTACTTGAGGCTCTCCAGGACGCAGGCCTCACACTGAAACAGACAAAATATCTCTTCCTGTGGGCTGAAGTACACTTCCTGGGACAACCCATTGCTCCTGGATATAGATTCCTCCTACCTGACCGCGTGGAACGGGTACAGACCTGGCCGACACCAACGAAACCAGGCAGAACTACGCAGCTTTCTAGGCCTTGTACCATACTACAGGCGTTTCATACGCAACTGCGCCAACACTGCAAACCCACTCCACAAACTCACCGAGAAGGGTAGATAGTTCATTTGGTCAGATGACTGCGCTCAAGCCTTCAACGATTTACGAGCTGCTATATGTTCCGCCCACATTACTCGCCCTCCCGGAATGTAAACAAGGACGCACCCCATTCATTTAAGACACAGACGCGCAGTGCGTAAGCCATCGGCGCAGTTCTGTCACAGGCCGATACAGAAAACGTCAAAAACCCAATTTTCTTCGCCAGTAATACCCTGACAAAAACCCAACGCCGGTACCGCACGTCCTGCAGAGAGCTGTTAGCTATTATAGTATTCCTCCGTCACTTTAAGCATCTACTGATCGGCAAACGTTTTACCCTACATGCAGACAACCGAGCATTACAGAGGTTGGGCTCATTCAAGGATCCTATGGACCAAACTTGCACGCTGGCAAGAATTCCTGCAGGACTTCGACTTTGACTGCCAGTACCGCCCACAAAACACAAGCACAACAACGCGGATGCGCTGTCAAGGTAACCGCAAAATGACGATCCTACGACAGACGCAACGACTGCGAGCATTGAAAAATAAGCTCGCGAGAGATAAGCGTAGGGAGTCTCGGGCACTAAGTGATGGCAATTCATCCAAATCTGTTGCTCTTATCTTCCATGTTCAGTCATCGGCTAAGCGTCTGAATGTAACTCCGCCCTTACTCGACTGTAACAAAAAGTTTGTTACAGACGATTTGGGCAAAGAAGAGTTGTTAAATTCGTTTTTTGCCAACCACTTTACCACTGAAACTAGCCCGCTCCCACAATTCCTCTGCTTTCAGATTCGCTTCTAACAACCATTAATTTCTCGCCTTCATGTATTCAAAAGGAAATAGCTCACCTAAAAAAATTCACATTCGGTTGGAACTGATAACATTCCAAACTCACTTATTAAACAGTTAAGGGATTTCCACCTTTACTAAGCAGAATTATTCTCAGTATTTCTCGAAAATGGTTTCTTCCCCGATTACTGGAAAACTTCTATTATAATACCAGTTTTTAAAATCTGGTTCCCGCTCGGACATTCATAACTATCGCGGTGTTCATAAAACGCCCTCTCTTGCTAAACTCTTCGAAAAAAACTAATTGCCAAAACAAATCACGGATTTTTGCATAAGCAATAAAATTATCAACTTTTTCCCAACACGGCTTCTTACCTGACCGTTCTTGTGAAACCTGCCACATGTCTTTTTCTAAATCTACTAACCTCTCTTCGTAATGATCATCTATCTGTGGTAGTTATCTATTTTGATCTTAGTAAGGCATTCGATAAAGTGCCTCATAAACGACTTCTAGCTAAACTAGAAGCTATAGGATTTCGTAGTCCCCTTACTGACTTTATTAGATCATACCTAAATGATCGAAAACAAAAAGTTTTAGTAGGGTCCTCATACTCAAGTGCTACCCCGATTGTTAGTGGTGTCCTTCAAGGTACCGTATTAGGTCCTTTGTTGTTCTTACTGTATATAAATGATATTTCATCGATAGTTAAACATTCTCAATCTTTTATTTATGCTGATGATCTCAAATGCGTGTATTCCTTCTCTAACTCTACGACCGAACGGTGCCTAGAACAAATTCATTCAGACTTAGACGCTCTTTCGGCCTGGAGCTCCACATGGCTAATGGAGTTCTCACCTACTAAGTGTCGCTACATGAGTTTTGGGCCTGTAAGGCTGCCGCAACCTCTTATTTTTGAAGGTTGCCCTATGATTGAATGTTCCTCCATCAAGGACTTGGGCTTAAGCTACACCAATAAATTAGATCTTTTCGCCTCATGCCGATAGAATTACGGCCAAAGCTGCTCAGATTTGCGGCTTTATTTCTTATAATTTCTTCCTTCCTGAAATTAAATTAAGACTTTTATCGTATGTTTTGTACTTCCCATTCTTGAATTTTTGCTGTCCTTTTTCTTCGGTTTAATGAACGAATCTAGCCGTTTAAACATTGAAAATGTCCAAAGAAATTTCACAAAAAAACTCCTATTTCCGACTCTTTTAACTACTTCCTACTCAACAAGATGCCAACTAACGAAGCTAAAATTTCTTTGGGTCAGGAGACTTGAAGCAGGCTTTTGTCTCCTTTTTCGACTTAATAATAGTTCAACTCTCCCAAAGCTTTCTGTCACTACCCCCGTTAGTCTTCCTTATAACCTAAGAAATTCTGCACTAATTATACCTCCCCCTGCATCCTCCACGTGTAAACGCTCTCTCTTCTTTGCTTCTAGGTATAGTTTTCTTTGGAATAACTTGCCAATTGAAATTAGGTCGTTAACTAGTCTATCTGCATTCAAGCGAAGACTGCGCATTTATCTTAACACTGATTCTATTAACCTTTTATTTTCCTCATCTTTTCCCAGTAGCTTTCCCCATGACTCGGAGAAAGGACCATCGGGAATTTAAGTGACCCTCTTGAAACTATATTTTTCGCTACCTCGGGTCGCCCATTGAACTATAATGTCTCCTTATATCACCCGTCTTCCAAACGATGACGTTATTCGGACGTACAAATTCGGTGGTCCACATTCTTAAATGCTGCGGTTTCTTTGGATACTAACCATCATCAGAATTCAATTCTGGATCCTAAGATGCTGAGGACTTAAGTTCATTGACGCATTTTCGTGAGATTTTGTTTCATACGCCTAAATGATCAAGAACGAATCACCTCGACGTTTCATTATCTCATTCTAAAATGCTACTATCGTATTTCCCTACTCTACCATCTGACCATTTTTTCCTAAGCAGTTTTTTTCTCCTACCTTCTATTAAAAAATGAAGGCTTATTGAACTCTGCCTCCATTTTTATGGTAGGAGTTTTTTAACTGCCTATTTTTTCTAGTTCGCCATTAATTTTTAAAACATCGCTAACTGTTGACATAGCAGGACAAGTTATGTATTTGTAAATTTTATCTGCACACATTGTCATAACTTTATTTAGTTACTAATTTTTGCTTAGACAGTGCCTTGCCGGTGCTTACCAAATATAAATTCTAAAGTTATTCTAAATTAAACGCGATCACAGCCTCAGAACCCACAAGGCACACTTGGTCGTTAAATCAGAGCAGCGATCCGGACACGGCTATCATGTATCGCCATATAACCGAAGGGCTACCCAAACACACTGAACGAGACATGAAGGGCACTAGTCTGAGGGCACAACTGCTTCTCCACCAATGGCCGTACTTAACCATACAAAACTACATCATGTTCCTCCGCGACCCCTTCTCACATCATCTTCGCCCCGTCGTTCCTGGGTGTTTAATCGAGACTGTTCTTAACGATCTCCACAATCAGTTTGGGGCATTGTGGCCAACGACGCACTGAACAGGCAACCCGTAACCGTTTTTGGTGGCCACAGTTACGGTCGTCAACACACCTTTTTGCCAATCGTGTCCAAAATGCGCTTCCTTTAAGTCACCCACCCCTTCCCCCCGCGCACCGCTACAACCCATGACCACCGGTTTCCCCGGGGAACGCGTTGGCCTAGATATAATCGGATCTCTGCCAATCTCAGTCCGCAGACATGAATTCATCCTCGTGATGATTGACTATTAAACGAAGTGGACAGAAGCTATACCCCTGCTCCGCCAAGACGCAGCATCCGTAGCAAACGCCATCAACCGTAAATGGATCAGTCGTTGTGGCTCACCCCTATCGTTTCATTCAGACTGCGGTAGTAATTTAGAGTCTCAACTGATGCAGGAAGTCTGCGAACTGTTAGACGTACGGAAAACCCACACAACCCCCTATCATCCTGAAGGCAATGGTCTTGTAGAACGAACCAACCGCACGATCCACAACATCCTACTCGCGTTTACCAAGGACGGACACCAACAGGACTGGGACGTCCACCTACCATTTTGCCTCCTGGCTTACCGCGGAACAACCCACTCCTCTACCGGATTCACACCCCATTACTTATGGACAGGTCATGACCTTCGCCTACCAGTTGACCTCCGCTACCCCTTACCGTCACCAGAGCACACCACACCCCAAACCTTCGCCACTAAACTCCGCGAGGTGATACGGTCTGCACACAATGCCGCACGCGTAACCTTAGGAAACTCCTCCATCCATCAAAACAGCACTTCGACTGACACATTGCCGGCACTGCGTTCCAAATCGGTGACCTCATAATGCATTACTATCCCCATACCACCCCGCGGTACCTCTGCGAAACTCCACCACGCTTGGCATGGAGCATTTGCTGTGCTCGATGTCCTAGCCCCAACAAGCTTTCTTCTACGCGACGCCATCTGCGCCAAATCACCCCTTCACTGCCCATTTCTCTAAGTTGAAACCCTACTACGGCCGCCTCTCCGTCTCTGCCTATCCTTCCCGCAGACCAGGTACCCCTAGTAGCCATAGAAGTAACTTTACATCAAACTGTTGATCCCTCCAGCACTGAGGAAAGTTCTGCATCTTAGAGGGGGGCTGTGTAACGGACCCGAACTACCCTTTTTAACCGAGGCTTCTTCCGTTTTTGTAGATGGGACATAACTTCGCACGCGCTAGGGTATCGGACACGCCACTGCCGTTTTCCCTCCATCGTCCCTCTTGTCGTTTTAACCGTAACACATCCCCTGTATCAGAGTCGTATATAACCTATTATCCATTAACCATTATTCAAACATTCATTGCATTGATATTCGTACCTTTTCATTTATATTGTATTTATCGTATAAACCTACTTCATACAAATATCGACTACTATATCGATTGCTTCGCTTATCTCCTATTCGGTGATATTATATCGAAATGATGAATTCTCCAGAAGACGCAATATTAAGAGATACCTCCGTGAAGAAAGATACTGTTTCATATCCGCGACCCTATAATTCAGCTCCCTCCTTATCGCTGGACGCTACACCCTTACTGATTTTGTTACATCATACTTATCTGATCGAAAACAAACAGTTTTAGTGGGGTCCTCATAATAAAGTGCTACCCCGATTGTGAGTGGTATCATTCAAGGACCCATCTTCGGTCCTATGTTGTTCTTACTGTACGTAAATGATATTTCATCGATAGCTTAACATTATCAATCTTATCTTTATGCTTACGAACTTAAACGCGTGTGTTCCTTCTCTAACTCTCCGGCCGAATGAGGTCTAGAACAAATTCCATCGGAGATAGACGCTATTTTGGCGTGGAGCTCCACATAATTAATGGAGTTCTCAACTTCTAAGTGTCACTTCATGCGTTTGGGCCTGTTAGGCTGCTGCAACCTGTTATTTTTAAAGTTTGCCCTATGACTGAATGGTCCTCCATCAAGGACCTCAATTAAATAGAACTTTCGTCTCATGCCGATATAATTACGGCCAAAGCTGCTCAGATTTGCGGCTTCATTTCTTATAATTTAAACCTTTCTGAAATAAAATTAAGACTTTATTGCATGTTTGCATTTTACATTCTTGAATTTTTCTGTCCTTTCTTTGGTTTAGTGAACGAATCTAGTCGTTCAAAAATTGAAATTGGTCAAAGACATTTCACAAAATCTCCTGTATCTGACTCTTTCAAATTCTTCCTATGCAACTAGACGTCAGCGGGCATCGAGTTGGGTAGAAAAGTATTTGAAGGAGTCAAATACAGGAAATTATTTTGAAATGTGTTTGGACATTTTCAATTGTCAAACGGCTAGATTCGTTTACTAAACCAAAGAAAGGACAGCAAAAATTCAAGATTGGGAAGTGCAAAAATTCAATAAATTCTTAATTTAATTTCAAGAAAATTTAAATTATAAAAAATAAACCCGCATATCTGAGCAGCTTTGGCCGTACATCTATCGGCATGAGGCGAAAGATCTTATGTATTGCCCCAAGGCCTTGATTAAGGAACATTCAGTGATAGGGCAACCCTTTAAAAATGGGCAGGTTGCGGCAGCCTTACGGATCCCAAAACTCATGTAACGACAGAAGGAAGAGGAGAACTCCATTAGCTATGGGAGCTCCACGCCAAAAGAGCGTCATAGTCCGAAGGAATTTGTTCTAGACATCGGTCGGCCGTAGAGTTAGTCGAAGGAATACATGCATTTGAGGTCGTCAGAATAAATATAAGATTGAGAATGCTTAGCTATCGATGAAATATCATTTATGTAAAAGTTAGAACAACAAAGGACCTAACATGGTTCCTTGAAGGACACCACTCACAATTGGGGCAGCACTTGAGTATGAGAACCCCACTAAAACGTTTTGTTTTCGATCAGATAGGTATGATCTAATAAAGTCAGTTAGGGGACTACGAAATCCTTGTGCCTCTCGTTAAGCTAGAAGTCGTCTATAAGGCCCTTTATCGAATGCCTTACTAAGATAAAAATCGATAACTACTACAGATGGATGCTCATTACGAAGACAGATTTGGAAAACACCTGTTGCGGGTTTCACAAGAGCGGTCCGGTAAAAAGCCATGTTGGGAGGAGTTGAGAATTTGATTACTTATGCAAAAATCCATAATTTGTTTTGCAATTAGTTTTTCAAAGAGCAAGAGTGAGAACCAGATTTAAAAACTGGTATTATAATTGAAGTTTTAAATGATCGGGGATGAAACCGTTTTTCGAGAAATACTGAGAATAATTTGCTTAATAAAGTTGGAAATTCTCTTAACTGTTCAATCAGTGAGTTTGGAATGCGTTTATTTCCATCCGATTGTGAATTTTTGTAGGTGAACTATTTGTTTTTAAATGCGTGAAGGCAAGAGATTAATGGTTGTTAGAAATGAGTTTGAAGATCTAAGCAGAGGAATTGAGGGAGTGAGGCTAGTTTCAATGGTAAAGTGGTTGGCAAAAAACGAATTTAAACAATTCTGCTTTGCCTAATTCCCGTGTAACGACATTGATGCTATAGTCAATAGGTGGTCTGTCTCTGGAAACATTTTTTAGAGAAAATGTTAATTTATTTTCTGTCGGTCTAATGTTTCACTGGCATCCAGATGGATGAGAGAGTTCAGACTCTGACATTCCTGAGATTGAATAGCAGAGAGTTCACCGTCGAATAAATTACCAAGTAAAGAGATTACTGATCCACACTGTAAAATAAAGTTCTTACAATTGTGTAAAGCGGACAAATCAATCTGCTAAGCTGTAACAACAGGTTGCATATGCATAGCATTGCTGTGACTAATAGATGCAACCAAGCAACGCTTCGGTTCTATGGCTGAGAGCTTGCGAGGAGGCCATAATTTGTGTAAACGTTAGAAAAATCAGGTAAATGACTTTCTGTGACATTCTAGCACATCTTGCGATTGAATTTCTGTGATAATATAATCGTTGTCAAAATATACCCGTTTGAGCACGTTATGATGCACGAAATACGAATTGCAGAATTCAATTGAGCAATGTATCTATTTTAAGACATTACCCTGGATACCACATTGCCAAATGTTATGTAACAGTCGCCAATGAGGTACGCTATCAAACGCCTTCGTGAATTCAAAGAAAATGACATCGACTGGATGGCCTTATTTTATGGGTTTTGTCCATTTTTCCTGGTTTTTACTCGCATTGTTAGTACTGACACAAATAGCATCGTTGACCAGAATACAATTCTTCCTGTTACTGAAACCTTATCAAAAAATCAGAGCACAAACTCACTCACCAAAGATTTTGACCGAAAATACAATCTTGTTTTTAAAGGGGCTCAAAAGTGCACTTCTCTGATTGCAAAGTAAAAGGGTAGAACGTGACCTCAGTCTTTTCTGAGCAAACATAATCAATGCTGGTCCTCAAAGAGATGGAGGACACTAAATACGAAGTACACAACTGTACAGAGCATATATAATAAAAGGAAGGCACATCAGAACTCGGTTGGTGACCACTCATTTGAAATCAGCCTGAGCGGGATAGACACATGTTCGTCTCGGGAAGCACTGAGAGATTCTAACATTCAATACCAAGATTTGTCCAGCCTAAATTGAGATGTGAGCATACCAATGCTCAAAGTGTCCTTTCGAAAATAGACGAACTCAAGGCAATAGTCTCATACCTAAAACCTCGATGTCATCCCCGTTACCGAAACGTGACCCAAAGCCGAAATCGTGGATAGCGAGGTTTCGATAAATTGATACCAGGTCTTTCGAAGAGACCGTGAAAATTGACTGGGAGGTGGAGTAGCCGTAAACGTAAGGACAGGAATCTCGGCAGTCAAACTAGCACAACGCCCTCTTCCTTCAATATGAATTTCTCGGGATAAAGATAAAAAGAATTGTTCACAAAACCTTACCATTATTGATGATCTACCGACCATCAAACATTCCGAGTGCAGTCGATGAGTCAATCCTTCATTTGGTCAAGGAAGTAGCCAGTCACCAGCAGGTGCTTATTGCTAGAGATTTTAATCCACCTACAGTAGATTGTGTAAATTGGACAGTTGACAGTGCGCTAAATTTCTTCGGCCGTAAGCTAATGGATCTCACTTTCGACCAACCTCTGGCACAGATGGTCAACTTACCAACGAGATAAAGAGAGAACCAGAGTGCCAAGTGCTTGGAGCTTGTATTTATGAAGGACTACTCTGACATTTAAGAAGTGTATTCTATTGCATCTCTCGGTAAGTGTGACCATATGACGCTGCTCTGGGATAACGGACTTTATTCTCAACGCCATAAGCAAATGGGAGGCAAACGGAATATATGGAAGGCTGATTGTAACGCGAATAAGAAAGAATAGATGTCCGTGAAATTGGATTTTTTGCGTAAAGGGAATCCGGAGGATTACTGGTGACCACTAAAACCTTTTCACTCGATCTGATTGAGCGCATTTGTCCAGTGAAGGTACAAAAAGCCATTTCGCCCTGCTTGGTTAACAAGAGAACTGAACAGGCAAATAAAGAATAAAAAATAGATTGTAATCTTCGACACAGGGTCAGCAGAACATCTCGAGAAATTTCGTCACCAACATAATGCTGACAGAAAAATGATCCGTCAGGCAAGGAAGACCTATGAATCAAGAATTATCTAGCTGGCTGAAAATAAGTCCTAAACTTGATTCCGTTATAACAATAGTCGATTAAAAACAAGGACCACGCTGCAGTACTTATGGATGGGAATGGTGTTGAGGTCTTTGAAAATGGCAAGAAAGCCGAGCACTTGGATTGATTCTTTGCCTCGGTTTTGACTAGAGAAACTAAGCTGCACCTTGACAATGTCAACAGTGCTGTTGTAAACACCGATCCAATGCTTAAATGTATACACTTCCCGGAACCTCTTGTAGAATGAGAACTGAAAAATCCTGAGAAAGCAACGTCATCTGATCCGAACGATATACCGGCAAAGTTATTGAAAGAATTGGCGGGCGTCCTCTTCAAACCAATAGCGCATACATTCAATTCGTTATTTGAATCAGGGAGACTTCCATGCGAATGGAAGGCAGCAAATATATACTCCATATACAAGAGTGTGGCTCGATCTTATGTCAAAATTATTGGCCTGTCAGTCTAATATCCATTTGCTGTAAAATAATGGAATCAATAGTTAAGAAGGTGACCATGTAGTTCCTGGATTAAAACCGATTACTCTAAGAGCTCCAGTATTGCTTCAGGCAGAATTGCTCTTGTCCTTCCAATTCATTTCTCTTGACAGAGCATTGGACTCGCACATTGCAGAAAGATAGTATGGTTGACTTCAGCTACACCGATTTCAAGAAGGTGTTTGACAGTGTCCCATCCAAACCTCTAATCTATTAATTGTTGGAAATTGGAATAAGAGGAATGCTGATATGGATCGCAGATTTTCTTACAAGAAGATTGCACACTGTGTGCATTGATATCTCAAAGTCAACGCCTTCTTCGGTTCCAAGTGGTGTCTACCAAGGCTCAGTCGTAGGGTCGTTAATCTTCTTAGTCAATATCAACGATTGTGTCTACGACCTATTTAGCAGCGCCGTCGTGTTTGCGGACGATGTTAAATTGTAGAACATCATCAGATCTGATACCGATAGGCATTCACTTCAAAGAGTTTCAATCTTCTCAGCAGCTGGTCTGCTCGTTAGCTCTTAAATTTTAACGTTGGTAAGTGGGTGGTTTTTAAACTCCGTACCAGAAGGACCATTGAGGAGGATCTTTCCTACCAATAACTTCTCGATGAGTATTCCCTTTTAGTCGTCAACGAACAGAATGACCTCGGTGTTCTAATAAACTCCTCACTCAAACCATCTTCATCAGTGTCTTCAGGCAGCTAAACGCGCGACAGAGTTCTTATTTGGCACTCAGACGAGGATTTGGGTAGATTTATATGGAACTATTCCAAAAAAACTACGATGCATATGTTCAATCTTACTAAGAGTATGCCATCCAGACCTGGCAGCCGTGGTTAGCATATTATTTATCTACAGCTGAAACGAGTGCAGGTGAGTGCTACGAAGATAATCAAGAATCTTCGTCATCTGCCTCACGAAGGCAGACTGGCTGAACGTGATTTGTTTCCTCTCAATTACAAGTAAATACGTGGTGACCTCATCTAGACCTACCGGATTGTCAGAGCCCGCAATTGTGCCCTAGAATTTGCTTACTTCTTCGAATTGGCTGGGACGGAAACATCTTCAAGATCACCCATTTTTACTGCAGGGGAAGTTCGTTCATAAGGATGACAGATGGAACACCTTTTGCGGATGGTCATTGGAGCATAGAACAGACTCCCTGATGAGGTGGTCCTTTCAGAAACTGTTGACACATTTAAATGCCAACTAGATACTCATTTGCTAAGAAACATTTACACATACAATAAAGGTTAGGTCACTAGCGGCAGCTTGCGCCTGGATCACACATATCAATGACCCTACAGTTACATTGTCAAATTTGTTGTTGAAAACGTTTATTCTATTGTCATTTTTAATGTGAATTGCGAGCTCAAATGCGAAAGCCTATTTGCCCTCAATGAAATGACTTAAAGTGACTTAATCAAGTTGAGAGTCATCTTATGTCAAAGATTATGTTATCAAACCTTCTTTTAAAATCACAAATGGTGTTGTTGGTAACTGTTTTGTTTGGCAGCACGTTTCAAGCTCATAACACTCTTTGGCTGAAGAGATACTTTCTGAGATCCAATTACGTACATTCGCTTGTTATCTTGTAAGGCTGACCGTTCAGGTGAGTTGCGCAGGTCAACTCGAAGATATCTTTCAGTCTCAGAAAGGAGCCATGACCATTGATAATCGAAATTGTCCAAAGCAGGCAACATCATAAGTGCCTGTGAGATAGAGGAAATAAGTCACACTTTTACGACCTATCCTTAAATGATAAAACCTTAAGACAAACGACCATCATCGTCACTTTCAACTGCAATTGTTCAAGGTCAATATCTTTGTTCATCCACAGTGTCCAAACTGGCATTCCTTACTCTAAATGTGGTCTCATGAAGACGACGAAGATTTTTTCGAACATATCAGGAGGAACATTTCAAACGTAAGTCTGATCCAGAACAACGTACTATTTGCATTCTGCACCACTTTCTTACAGTGTTCTGATGACATCAAGTTCATGACTATCCACATGCGCAGCTGTTCACGTGGTCCATGGATGAAATCCGAGTGTGACATCACAGAATATCATTTTTTTCAGCTATCCCACTAAATACCTCAGTATAATACTCTTCAGTATTTTACAGGCAACGCAAGTTAAACTGACAGGACGGTATTGTTCACGGTTAAGTCCAGAACCTCCCTTATAGATTTATGTGACGAATGTACACTTCGATTTTTCAAATGACTTTTGGAATAGGATGCATATTGATTCAAACAGTTCGTTAGTAAGTTATTGAAGGGCTAGTAAAGGAATTCTATCCAGCCTAGGCTATTTAACAGGATTCAGATGGAGATATTCGGTCCTAACTATGACCGAGGAGAGTTCTAGATCCTCTTTTGTAAGGAGGGAGGAGGAGGCAGAGAAGGAGAGGAGAGCAAGACATTGGTTGAAGAATGGGTGGAACAGCAGCAAAAGAATAAGGCTCTCATGGGAAGATGGACAGGAAGAAATTGGAAAGAAGGCACGCCTTAGTCTGATCATTGGTCTCAAGTCTTTTGTCGGCAGTCCTTAGGAAAAGGAATAAATTCTGAGTTCTCTTTGTTTTCCGTATGTGACCACGTAGTATTTTTAGGTGTTCCAACGAATTTTGCAGTATGTTGAACTTGAAATTCGTCCGCAACTCAGTAGACTACAGTTTTACAAATGTTCCGTTGCTGCTTGTTTTCCCTTGAGTGGTAGTCTGATGAGGGTTAGTCCGTAGCGCCTCCAAAAGTAATTTAAATTATTAAATGCTACCAGCAATTTTAAGTTTATTCAAATTGAGCGGTTTTGGTTGTCTTGCTTCTGAGAGCACAGTTGAGGTAAACAATACTTTTCAACAACGAGATGAAATTTATCCAACGGTCGTTTGATCCATCATACACTTTTGTTTTCCATGAAACATTGAATTTTTGTCTTTTCATAAGTGATTAGTCACCTTTCCAAATGCTTTTTTCCACATGTAACGCAAAGTCGGTTTGGGAAACAGTGAGTACTCGAAGTAAAGCGTAATGTGGTCGCTTGACCCTAACGGCGGTTGATCCGGGAGGTCAAGCACGGTTTCTTCATTTCCGGTATAAAATAATGTTTAGGCAGTTTGACTGTTGTCCCTCCCCAGCCCGTGCTCCAAACGTGACTTTCTGGCAGAAGCGTTTGTTTGTTGAACATTGTAGTAGTTTGCAATTAACGTTATCTGACAGCCTCAGTACAGTCCAGGAGCGTTAAAATTTCCCAAAATTATTCTCGCCGGCTTTATATAGTTCTGGGTACTAAGATCCGGGTCATCTATCTGTTAAGGCGAACGGTAAGCCACCGAACACTCGCTTCGCACAATATATGATGCTTTTAGTGTCATAGAGCAAATGAAATCAAAGACCTTCACCAGCGTTGCAACAATCTTACAAGTTCAATGAAAATTTAAAGCCAGAACATCTTATCTGAATGTCCTTGATGTATTTCCAGACGCATTTGAATACTGGGTAGTGAGAAATGAACCAAAAATGAGAAATTTAATGCTGAAATTGTCTCATAAAATATAAGCAACCATCCAGTCCTCAGGAATTTCTTCAACTGCTCCTTTGAATATTTCTGAAACGAAGGTTTTGCAAAGAGATAATCATCTTAGTTTCAGCATTTATTCACATTTGATGGGTATGCAAAGAGTTTGTTAAACAAAAGTTTTTAGCTTACAAATCACAGATTC
>WEDG01008283.1:0-55330 GCA_017591395.1 Schistocephalus solidus
TGATCCGATTTGAATGGATATCACATGATTTCAAAAAATCTCACTATTGGTAATCGATTTAAAACCGAAAGAGAGTCTTTTGCTAGTATAAAATTAAAAAAATTGATGTGCTATCAAACGAGTACGCGGAAAGGTATTTCTAAAAATATTTTATATTTAGGAGGACAACGAAAATCGATACCAAATGCTATCTAAGTAGGTAATCTTTCTTTACAGAGAGCTATTTTTGCCATGAAATTTTCCCGTCCCATGCAACGAGACTTTCGACCTATCGCTTGCCCTACATAGGCCTTTCAGCGCTCTGTTTTACCAATTTTAGCATCATACGTTCGTGGTGAAGAGATTTAACTACAGAAACTGAGTGTGTCCATTGTTAACCCTTTGTTCCTTGTATAATCTGCTAATTGTCCTACTCTCTCAGTAAATTGAGCCGTTTATTGCTGAAAACTTTGATAAGCACATTCGGAATAAAGCGTATTCGCCTCTCCTCTCTCTCTCTCTTAATATATAGTGTTCATTAAATTGTACACTTAATGTGGGCTGTGCTAGGAACCAAATGATAAGTCATATATATGAACATATATGATCCGATTTGAATGGATATCACATGATTTCATAAAAGCTTACTATTGGCAATCGATTTAAAACAGAAAGAGAGCCTTTTCCGAGTACAAAATTAAAAAAAGTTGATGTGCCATCAAACGAGTACAAGTAAAGATGTTTCTAACAATAGTTTATATTTAGGAGGACAACAAACATGGGGGGTGTTGTGGCTCACCTAGGGGCCTCGGTCGGACAAGCCACCTGCGCCCCTCCTATCTCCGGGCTTCTTGACTCTGTCTCGATACCAGGCTCAGGTAGGGGAGGAATGGAAAGGGCGGTAGATGCAGGGAAAGTCTAATATCACTTTAAACTAAATCACGCGGAAGTCACCGTACCTGCACCACCCTGCTGTGGAGCGGACGGGGTGGGGGGGCATGCCGTTAACGGAACGTTACTCCTGGTGGTCTATTCAACCAGGTATCTTACCCTCGACGTCGTCGGTCGCCACAGCTGATAAACGAGAGAGGTAATTAGCCAATCAGATACTCACATTTCCATCCTTGAAAGTCGTTCGCCGAGTGTCTGTCTATCGTAGATTTCCTGTGATCTGATTGGCCCAAAAAAACTATATTCACTGGGTAGCCAGTTCGCTCTTTAGAGAGAAAAATGGAGGGTGAGAGGGACGTTGAAATGCCGCAGGACATGGAAGTTGCAGATCCGACTGAGGACGGTAATGTAGAGAACCCCGCAGGTCAAAGTGAGTACCAGCCGGAGGTCCAAGTCGATGCAGCCAGCGCACATAGCACCGCCGATGCCACCAATGCGACCGATCAGACTATCCCTTTAACTGTCATGTTACCGAACTCTGACGCAGTTAACTTGAGTGTCAACCCCGACAGGCCTGTGCGTGAACTTCAAGAGAGGATAAATGAAATCGACCAAAGTCTCAAGGACTACTACATCATCTACTCGGCAAATAAATTGGAGCCAGATAAAACGCTTGCGGACTACAATGTACAAAAAAGCAGTACCTTGTGGGTGCATGAAACTCCAACTGCATTGCCAAATCCCTCGCCAGATGTCAAGGAAGAAGGACGAGAGCTCGCAAACGCCGGTCTTACAACCGTCAGAGTAGTGATGCCTGACAGGAGCAGGGTAGATGTAATGTGGAACCCGGCATGACAGTTGGAGACCTGAATAGGAAGTTAGCGGAGCAGCAGGGCATAGCTCCCAACGGCCAATGTCTGATCCACTCGGGGCAACAGATGGAGAACCATCGTTATCTCAAGGAGTACCAAATCCCAGAGAGGGCTCAGTGATCTTCGTTCACCGACCGCAATCCACCCCTGCCGTGCAGAGACAGGAAGAAGCAACTAACAATTTGGAGGCGGTGGTTGTTGTCAGGGAAACGGGTAATCGCCTGCGACTGCCAATAAGCCAGCCGGAGGTCCAAGTCGATGCAGCCAGCGCACATAGCACCGCCGATGCCGCCAATGCGACCGATCAGATTATCCCTATAACTGTCATGTTACCGAACTCTGAGCCAGTTAACTTGAGTGTCAACCCCGACAGGCCTGTGCGTGAACTTCAAGAGAGGATAAATGAAATCGACCAAAGTCTCAAGGACTACTACATCATTTACTCGGCAAATAAATTGGAGCCAGATAAAACGCTTGCGGACTACAAAGTACAAAAAAGCAGTACCTTGTGGGTGCATGAAACTCCAACTGCATTGCCAAATCCCTCACCAGATGCCAAGGAAGAAGGACAAGAGCTCGCAAACGCCGGTCTTACAACCGTCAGAGTAGTGATGCCTGACAGGAGCAGGGTAGATGTAAATGTGGAACCCAGCATGACAGTTGGAGACCTGAATAGGAAGTTAGCGGAGCAGCAGGGCATAGCTCCCAACGGCCAATGTCTGATCCACTCTGGGCAACAGATGGAGAACCATCGTTATCTCAAGGAGTACCAAATCCCAGAGGGCTCAGTGATCTTCGTTCACCGACCGCAATCCACCCCTGCCGTGCAGAGACAGGAAGAAGCAACTAACAATTTGGAGGCGGTGGTTGTTGTCAGGGAAACGGGTAATCGCCTGCGACTGCCAATAAACCCCCGCAGCAGTAACCCTATGCAGGATCTGTCGAAACAGATAGAGGCAGCCACGCGGATTCCTGCCAAGGAACAGGAAATCCTCTTTAAAGGACAGTCCATTGGGCCAGGTGAAAACCTTTTCCAGAAGAAGGAGTTCTTAAAGAAGCCGCTCGTGGAGGTGAAGAGGCGGGTGCTTGACGAGATGCAAATATTCCTTCGGAATATGCAGGGTAGGACAAAGGGTGTGCAAACGAGGAGCAGTGCCACGGTGCGTGACTTGAAGGAAAGCGTTCGAGGGCTTGAGGGGATTCCGGTGAACGATCAAGTGCTTACTTGTCAAGGCCGGATCCTTCAGGATATGAGTACCCTTAAGCAGAGCGGAGTTGTTGACGGCTCAACGATCCAGCTAACAACACGACTTATGGGGGGTTTGATAAGAGTAATCATGGAGTAGCATGCTTATTGTACTTCACCTTTAATAAAGATTCCACTGCGCATTCACTTCTGTGTGTGCTGCTATTTTCGTCCGGTTTCTGTATCGAAAGGCTTCCCCTGTCTCTTTCAATTTCCGGGAAGGTGAAATAAATGATAAAGTTTTCGTGAGTTTTGCTTTGTCGTTTATGTATTGCTATCTCGGTTCGCCACTTTTGGAGTCTGCAAGGACATGTCTGCCCGCGTAGAATGTTGAACAATCAATGCACTAGTTTGCGTAGGCAATTTTTGACGCCTTACTGACTATCTGTACTCAGTGTCTGGAGGTTGGCATCACAACTCGTTTCGCCACACTTATTCTGGTTTCTTTTTCACCCATCGACGCATTCAGAGAGAATGGAGACATTTCTACTTTATGGAGGAACTTTTAGCGATCATGCCAATGTTACTCAATTTCGATAGTCAACCCAGCCTAGAAAATAGAACTTGTAGGTGCATGCAAAGTTTTGTAACCAGTGAGTTTGTTTTAGTCGGATGTCGTTATTAGCAGAATTCATAGCAGCGATACTCATTGCAGTGCCTATGCCCCGGTGAGGTCGATAACTAGATCACCATTCTTTCGATGGGCTGATGACGGTGGCTGTAGTGACTCGCCAGTGGAATCTCGACGAGGCCTCACTTTCGAGATGCCATCCTTTCCGTGAACCGATGCAGCAGTTTTCTCCAGTGTATGTCAACCGTTTTCCACATCCTTAAGCAAGCAGGATGTCGTGGACAATGTAAGCGTTCGAGATAACAAAACAGACGATTCTCTAATCATAACAGGCCGGCAGTTGTGAAATGCTGTAGCCAGAAAGCCGCTAGTCATATACTTAAGCTGGTCGGTGGAGCGACAGAGCCTTTTTGAAGGTCAGAGCTGACGACTGACTTCTCGTTCCTCTCGGTGTGCCTCTCAACACTCATTCGCGTAAACTGCTGATGTGTCTAGGTCGTGTTCAGACTCTATGGCTTCACCCCGGATTCTAAGTTACAAAAAAGAGAAATTTCGATCAGCCCAATATATATATATATATATATATATATATATATATATATATATATATATATATATATATTGAAATATCGGCATCCCAAGAAATTTAATTAAATAAAGTTGAGTTCTTTGGGAACAAAATAACTTTATTGTGTAAATTTTCGAATCTGGTGCCCCAGTTCGTCGTCAGACAAATGGGAGATGTACAGAAAACAGTTAACCTTAAATAATGCCTAACACAAGATTCTATGGTTGGCTAAAGTTTGAGCCAATAGACATCCGGAGTTTGAAGTTATCTGATCGATAGTGGCTGTTTTCGCCTCCACTTGACCTTGAGAAATTTGTAATTGGCATCTAAATCGATATGCCTGTTAATGCATGCCTCGTCTGAGTGCATTGCCTCCAGGAATTCGCGGCCTCTTCTTGTTGGGCAGGCGCCAACGATGTGGGTATCCTCCCATCCAAATAGGTGTCCTGTGTCCAGTGTGTGCATGGCTACCTGCGATAAAGGGTCTCGTCTCCTCACCGCTAACTGATGTTCATGTAAACGGGTGGATAGAGATTTTTCCGGTTTGGCCGCAATAAACTGCATCACAACTGGTACACGGTATCTTGTAGACGACTTCTTTTTCTATTGAAATAGCCAACCCTGTCCTTAGGGTGTACAAGCTGGGTGCGCAAAGTTGTTGTTGGTTTGTGCGCTATTTGTATATTGTGTTTCTTGAGCTGTCTTTCAACGAGCTCAGATACATTTTTACATACGGGAGGGTTCGCCGGTTTTGTTGTTTTTGACGCCTGGGAGGTCGTAGCTCTGGAAATACCTTTTTTTCTTTTTAATTGTTGTCGTCGCATGCATCGACGGACAAAGTCAGGAGGATATCCATTTTGGGAAAAATAATTTGAAAAGGTATTTCATTTCTGTTCGATATGTTTCTTCATCGGAACAGTGAGTTTTTTTGCTCGACGTAGCAAGCTGTTAACAGAGCTGCGTTTGTGAGACATGGGGTGGATTTACTCCCCAAAATGTAAAAATAACCTCGGAGTATATATCTTTACGATAGACTGAGGTATGTAGTGTCCCGTCTGTCTTCCTATGTACGAGGACGTCTAAGAAAGGGAGTCGTTTATCAACTTCTGTTTCAAGGGTGAATTGAATTCCTGGGAACGTGGAGTTCAGGCTTTTGTGGAGTGGATCAAGTTGATCTTTTTTGACGATAACAAATGTATCGTCTACGTAGCGTAGCCACAATGTCGGGTTAATTCTGGGGAGAGCTGTAGCCTCTAGTTTCTGCATTACAGCCTCCGCCAAAAAACCGGATATTGGCGAACCTTTGCTTAAAATTATTATCGACAACTAAAAGGCGCCCCTATGGGTTCGCCAATATCCGGTTTTTAGGCGGAGGCTGTAATGCAGAAACTAGAGGCTACAGCTCTCCCCAGAATTAACCCGAGATTGTGGCTGCGCTACGTAGACGATACATTTTGTTATCGTCAAAAAGATCAACGAGTCCACTCACAAAAAGCTCGAACTCACGTTCACGAACTAATTCTGGCTGAAGTTGATAAACGACTCTCCTTTAGACGTCTCGTGGAAGACAGCGACACCCACTCGATCTATCGTAAAGATAGTACTCCGAGACATTTTGAGTAACTCACCCATGTCTCAGACGTCAGCTCTGTTAGCGTCGGACAAAAACTCACTGTTCCGATGAAAACACATATCGAGTCGAAAACTGATACCTTTTTCAAATTATTTTCCCAAAATGAATCCTCCCGACTTTGGCTCGTCGATATCACGGCTGACATGAGAAAAGTATTTCCAGAGCTATCTCCCGAGCGTACATAACAACAAATGTCTGCGCTCGTGTAAAAGAAATAACAAAACCATCAAATGGCACACAAACAGCGACAACTGCGCACTCAACTGTACCAGGACGGGGTTAACTATTTCAATAGAAAAAGAAGTCGTCTACAAAATACCGTGTACCATTGTGATACGGTTATTGTGACAAATCACCATGTTCCACGTTTACGAACAGTCGGTTAGCGGTGATGACGAGACCCTATCGCAGGTAACCATGCACCACTGGTGGATGAAGGATACTCACATCGTTGACGCTCGCTAACAGACCGCGAATCCTGCGCTCGACTCGGGCTGAACAGGCATATCGATCAGATACCAGTAGAACTCTCTCAAAGTCGGGAGCGACAACCACTATCGTCGGTCTTCAAACTCCGGATATTGGCTCAAACTTTCGCCAACCATAGAATCTTGTGATAGGCATTATTAAGGTTAACTGTTTCTGTCTGCGACGATCTCGCATTTGTCGAGACACCTGGCAAATCGAAACATTTACACATCAAACCAGCTGTTCCCAAAGACTCAACTGTTTAATATATATATATATATATATATATATATATATATGTATATATATATATATATATATATATATATGTTATTAATGTGGAACCGACAAAGAGACAAAGGGAGACCGGAATGGCCATTTCTGGCTTATAAGCCGTCATCAGCCAGTCATACCCAATCCCAAGTGCGGAACACCTGGGATTCGAACCCGCGACCTTTGGTATTTGAGTCGAACGCTCTACCATTGAGCCACGGGCTCGTTGCTTTGTCGGTTGCGATCGGGAATATGATGATAGTGTGTGGCTCACCGATCTGCTTAAGGAACATGCATGTTCCGTTTTGCCCTGGAGCTCAGACTAGAGACCTCGCAGGCGGTCGCATAGCGACGTGAAGCATATGATGGAATGGAACCGACAAAGACAAGGGAGACCGGAATGGCCATTTCTGGCTTATTAGCCGTCATCAGCCAGTCATACCCAATCCCAAGTGTGGCACACCTGGGATTCGAACCCGCGACCTTTGGTATTTGAGTCGAACGCTCTACCATTGAGTCACGGGCTCGTTGTTTTTGTCGGTTGTGATAGGGAATATGATGATAGTGTGGGGCTCACCGATCTGCTTAAGGAACATGCATGTTCCGTTTTGCCCTGGAGCTCAGACTAGAGACCTCGCAGGCGGTCACATAGCGACGTGTAGCATATGATGGAATGGAACGGACAAAGACAAGGGAGACCGGAATGGCCATTTCTGGCTTATTAGCCGTCATCAGCCAGTCATACCCAATCCCAAGTCTGAAATTATTAAGTGCAGGACATGGAGTCAGATGATTTGGACATGACTTTTTAGGGTCAGACCCGAAATTTCAATGAACATTTGGGTCGAAGACATTCAACCACTGTGGAATAATCACGTAATGCCTATTCTACAAACAAGTAGTACTACAAGTAGTATGAATCGTATATGGCACATATATTATACCGTACTTCCGACATAGGTACTGTTTAAAAGCCCAGACACGTGTTTCCCGATGTTTCTGCTGCTGCGTGACGCAGCAACGAGGGGTTCGGCTCCTAAGTGGGTCCCCCAGCGTTCCCTATGCGGTTTCTGGTATATGGACACTTAATAATTTCAGAAATTATTTCCTTGATTATTCTCTGGAGTCCATATACCAGAAACTGCATAGAGAACGCTGGGGAACCACTGATGAGCCGAACCCCTCGTTGCTGCGTCACGCAGCAGCAAAACATCGGCGAAACACATGTCTGGGCTTTTAGCTAGTACCTATGTCGGAAGTACGGTATAATATATGTGCCATATACGATTCATACTACTTGTAGTACTACTTGTTTGTAGAATGGGCATTACGTGGTTATTCCACAGTGGTTGATTGTCTTCGACCCAAATTTTCATTGAAATTTCGGGTCTGACCCTAAAAAGTCATGTTTGAATCATCTGACTCCATGTCCTGCACTTAATAATTTCAGAAATTATTTCCTTGATTATATATATATATATATATATATATATATATATATATATATATATATATATATATATATATATATATCAGCTTTCATATGCACGCGTCAGTAATCGATGAGACTATTGAGGGTTTGTTTTTTGATATTGCTTTCGCAGGCACTATGAAAAGCATCCCATGATGATCTTGGAACTTTGCTGGAGTTGCCACGATCAAGCATCACAGTTTGGTCTGGAGGTTGATATCAGGGAATATGTTATTATTTCAGTCTAACCAGGAATTCTTATTCTTTTTTGTCGTCCTTAAGACTAGAGCTATCTTGGCAGAAATTATAGCCCTGGTGGAATGATGAATCAAATCACCAAACTCGTGTCAACCCAATGATCACCGGAGGCCCTAGAGGTGCATGCGTTAGCATCCTCTTTAGTTTTGCAGTAAGATGAAAGTGGGTTGTATAAATTTGACATATTCGGATAAGAAAATAGGGAAGACCTATTAAAATGTCAGGGTTTATGGTAATCATAAATGATCTCGCTTTTAGTAGGCTCCATGATGTGGCGTTTCGACCTCCCCTCTCCAAAGGAGAAAATCTACGCTGACTGAAGACTCATAGGTTTGAATGAAGAGGGCTTATGGAAAATTTAGAATTTGGAGATCACAGAGTGAGCGATTATCTCAAGGAATAAATATCTGGATTCTTCAAGGGTCTCGAGCCTGCTTCCAAGTTTTAACAAATCCTGGATCTTAGGAAAATGACCCCTGGTGTCCCGTGCTGTGTATGTTCAATTTTATTCGCTGCATGGATGTGCAGCAAATGTATATACATAGTATTTACCATCTCACAAACTATCAAAAAAATTCTGAAATGTGTTTCCGCTTCTAAAAGATGGCTTACGTAGGGTTGTAAGATCACTTGTCACGTCAGGATGCTGACTGTTGGCCGAGCTTTTCACTGACCCCCTGGAAATATTACACTCTGTACAAAATGGCTACTTATGTAGTATGCAATCTACCCATTGGTTTTCGGTATCCTTAGTAATTAAAATATATTTTATAGAAAACGTGCTCGAAAATATTCATTTTTCACTC
This sequence comes from Schistocephalus solidus, assembly GCA_017591395.1. Taxonomy (NCBI): domain Eukaryota; kingdom Metazoa; phylum Platyhelminthes; class Cestoda; order Diphyllobothriidea; family Diphyllobothriidae; genus Schistocephalus; species Schistocephalus solidus. The sequence continues at coordinate 9,037 of WEDG01008283.1, forward strand.
TTTCGGTAGCAAAGTACGTCTTCAAATTTCATGCTTTAGGAAGGGGTATTTTCAATTTCAAAAAATGTTTTCAATTATCAGATTTTTTAAGACCGTTACACCTCAATCCATAAATCATTTCATCTCTCCCTTTAATATTGCTGCGTATAAAGTATACAACTTGGCCCATTTCACGCCACTTCCGGTTCTGTTCGATCATCTGCAGTTGATTTCACAATAGTGAGCCGACCACGCATATGAATAAATTTGTGACTTTTTCCTCATAATGTAGAGAAATGTGTGATTTTCAGTAGCCTGAAGGTATACTGCATGTTGATTGGAAACCCTACCTACAAGTGTAACGGCCGATCGATTTGAAAATTATTCGGCGAAGAAGATGCAGTCTGCTTACAAAGACAACAAAAAAGAAAATTGTGGTTCTTGTTTTTTTCTATATAATATATTTGAATTTTTAAGACCACCGAAAATAAATCAGAAAGAAGGCATACTACTTAAGTAGCCATGTTTTAAAGAGTATCCTTTTAGTAAATGGCAAGAAGGAAGGTCCTTCCATAGCCAGCATCCTGACATGGCTGAAATATCATGTGAGTATGCTGCATGACAATTAATATAGCAAACCGACTTAGTTAACCTTCTCGAAACAAAAACACATTTAAGGTTTTCGGTTACTACCTAATGAAATAGCCGATATACTTTACTTCTTATATATTAAAGTCCACCTGGATTGATTTTGCAGGTTTACAAGACACAGATTAATCGACGCTGCATTGCACAGCACCTCAAAGCCTCTCACGACACAAGCTGCCTTCAGTGTCCAGCCTGATCTCCCAAACTAAATGCCACAGACCATGCTTGAGACTGCCTTCAACCGATTATTCTAGACTAGAATCGCTGCTTTTTTAAATTATGTATAAGCGTAGGCCTGTAGTGGCCCAACCCCAGGCACATGTTGCCGCGCTGAAACGCTGGTACCTACTTGTGCTGGCGGGAGTGCATTACTCAATTAGGTTACGGGGCATGATCTTCCCTTTGAGCTTAGCGTCCACAGTGCCTATCAATATACGCAGAGAGGAAGTACCGACAAGGATATATCAGTTCCACCATCGAGTTCCCCTACATCTACCGTGTCCAGCAAGGCTTTAAGCGGACCTTCGACGCCTGCAGATACGCAGCGGCATCAGATAAATGGCAGCAGCAGTGAACTTATGGGGTGGCCTACAAAGAACCTGGCCAGACTACCTGAATCGCTCGTCTTGGATGGTCTGATAAATCCTCATAATATTTTCACATCGAGCGTGGATTTTCTAAATCGAGAAAATTCCAGTGTATTCCACCCGAAGAATGAATCTCGGGGAACAATGATCAGGCACTTCTGGTTCTCAGTCATCTTCGACATGCACAGTCCAGTAACCGCAAACCAGGTATCTCTGTCGTTAGATAGCTCACAATACGGTATACAAACACCAAGGAAGACTTCTAAAAACCTCGAAACTATGGTGGGTTCGAGAGAGAGAGAGCTACGCTTTATTTTGAAAGAAAAATTCCAAAAATGTTAGCAAAAAAGATCCTCCATTCACCGTGAAGAATCGTCCTTGAATGTGTCTGAAAATATCGATCAATTTGGACTTCCTTCAAAATGGTGCCAGCGTCGTGCGCTGATGACCTCATTTTTTGTTGTTCGAATTAACAAATAGGGTTAAAATTATATAAGAGGATTCACATGCGAATGGAGAGCAGAAAAGATGGCGGCTCAATTCCAAAAGCCCGTCCAAGCGGTTGTTTAGAAACCAGCGATAAGGACTGCTTCTATGGCCCCTAAAAAGGATACGGGCTAAGAAACACCCTGTCGAGGTAATAAATATGACTCTGCACCTAATTCCAGGAAGAGTAAATATTCCTGTATCAAAATCCTAACGCTAGCCGTAGCATAAATATAAGCCCTAGCAGCAGCATTTATAGGACTTAGTTGCTAGGCCAATACAGGCCTATCAACCCTTGTCTGACTCTGTCTCTGAGGATGGATTCGAGTGAGAATCCAAAACGTCCGGCTCTTGTTCCAGTGATCGCGTCTCCTTCTTTGCAACAGTTGCAATGCTGGTTCGCCCTTCGCCAGTATCAGCGTGAATCTGGGCAGTAGTCATTCCAGTCCGGAGGCCTCCGACCACGAACAGAATGTGGTCAATGAAGTGCCTGTGCACAGACCTGCACTGACCTTGGTGGCGCCACCCACAAATATGGCCATCCTGAAAGAGCATCCGACGGAGGAAGGAGATGAGAAATAGGGCAACGCTTCAGTGGAGGTTCCGCATTTACTGACAGTCAGCACACTCCTTCCTGGTCAACCTGTTTGCGAATAACAACACCAGAGTTTTCACATCTCTACTTCCCCACCAAGGATCTTCTCGGCCTGCGATGTTCAAGTTGCACCGGCGATGACGGCAATTAATACAATCTGTACTCAGGTTTGTATTCCAATTCAAGAGGAGGAGGAGGAGGAGGAGGACAAGGGTGAGGAAAGGGAGTAGGAAAAGGAGGAGGAGTAGGAGGAGGAAAGGGAGGACAAGGAGGAGAGCAGGACCCTATATAGTCCTATAAATACGATTGAAGGGGTCGCCGATAGCCAGGAAAACCACCATGCACCCTTGTTCGCTCCAGTCTCGAAGGCAGTTTCTGCCAACATAACCTCTTTCCATCTTCCCCACGCTGTTCTCTTCGGACATGCTCTGCCGCAACCGAACCCTTTCTGTGAAACACTATGTCAAACCTGCATCTTGGTTCTCCCACCTGGGTTTCGAATCTGCGCAATCTGCGCAAAGGCGTCCCCGGGACTCTAATGCACTCCCTTCTCAGTTAAAAGCCTCTTAATTCTCGCTATCCTCCTTGACCGGCAGTTTGCTTGACTCACGTCACAGGATTGACATAATCCAGGGCACCTTTGAACTCCAAATGCAATCGAAACGCCGGTCTTGTCTGCCACGCACGCACATGGTTTCCAGTTTCAATACTGTGGAGCAGTACACGACGCACAACGGCCACCATCTGCCAGCACCATCTGCGTCACCTATTGTGATCCCCAGCCTGCCTATAGTGTGAAGCGTAGCACTCCTCAACAGTAATGGAGGCCTGCCGGCCGGTCACCTCAAATACACCAGCGCTTCCCTCCATTCAAGTAGGCATTTCCAGAAATTTCCCTCCTTGATGGGACATTTTCGAAGTTGTCAGTCCAGTGCGTCACCCAACTCATCGAGCGCGCAACCACTAACTACAACGCCCACGCACCACAGAGGATGTTTTCTGTCTGGGCAATAATGCTTGTTGTCCCATTTGCAACCTGACCAGTGACTCCACCATCGGTTTGTTCCATCTTGACTGCGACGACGGCTACGCCTCCAGCGATTCTCTGGCTGCAACGGAAGTGGACGGCTGGTGGATACACAAGTACCAACCCTCCCTATACTCACTGCCTCGGCTGCGACAAAGCATCAAGGCGCGCAGAAGCGGAAACCGAGGCTGAGTAGGCTTCCCGGAGGGGCTCCAGTTGTAACACTTCGTCACCGCTGTCCGCTTGTCCCGCTGCCCCAAGTCACTGCGTGCTGGACAGCTCCTGAACTCATAAACACCGCATTGGCAGTCCTGGCAGAGCAAAGCATTCTGAGCGGAAATCAGTTGCCATTGTGGATGGTCGAAGACTGAAACGTAAAAAGTGTTTCCATGGGCTGTTCCGTGACTCCTTACCCTGCCAGGCAGCCCACGTAAAGTCGATGGCCATTCTGCCCGCCCCTCAGTTGTAGTGGTTGCCGTGTCCATGACAACTTTAATACCGTTGCCATAGTTCCCGAACCCCTGGTGCCCAGCACCCGGACGCCATCGCACTCCCCATGACACAAGTTATCCTCCTATCGAATCTCATGGAAATATCTCTGCCCCCTCCCTACAAGTCATCCTTACCAAATCAGCAAGCAGACCCATGCTTCAAACGGTAGTTAAAAACTCCCAGTTATGCAGAATGTTATAACTAACCGTTGACTTTGAAGTCTTTCCTACAAGCCGGAAGAGGTATCGTGACAGCTTGAGTTCTTAGGGAACACCCTAGCCACTATGACCTTCTGGCCTGGTTCGATCTAAGAATCAAAGAAATGGGACGCCAGTTAGAAGGATAGGGTATTCTGTGAAGAAGTAGATTCGATCGCTGGGGCAAGAGCTTTATTCGCCTGAAGTTTCGAATTCCAACTCGAAACCATCATCAGACACAGTATCACATACGAGTAATTCGTACACAGGAGTTGGAGTATTTATAGGATGCCGTCGCTATGCTACTGCTCGCCTACGGCAATTAACGGCTCCCCCTTCAGCGATGACGACTGCGCTCTGGTGGGCTAATTGTTTTGATGGCTGGCATGCGGATTGTTATCCGCTGAAATTTCGTCACCCGTGTTGGTGGGTGGCGTGCTGATTGCTCGGCCATCTGGCTCATGGGCACTGGTGTTGGAAAATCTGTTCGCCTTAGCGCTCCCCAAGTGGCCGATTGCCTTGGCCAAACTGAGTCTCAACACCGAATATGGGTTGGCTAGGTAGTTGCGCAGGGTAAGAGCCTGGGGGCCTGTGAACCATAACTCTAACAACTCACGGCTCACGCGATTATCACCTTTTGCGAGAATTTTCGGCTTCGTTGAACTTGAATTTGTGGCCGGTTCTCGCCGAATGAGCCGCGACTTGATAATCGGCGTCATTTCGCCACACTGCTGCCGCATGTTCGGCAATTCACAACCAAAGCATTTTTCCGGTTTCTCCGACGTAGTTGCTTTGTCCGTAACTGCACCAGATCTGATAAAAAACTCCAGATGTCGATTGCCACAGCAGTGAGTCCTTTGGTCTCATTAGCTGACACCGAATGGTGGCCTCCGGTCTGTGTGCGACTCCAACTCCAAGTGGCGCGAGAAGGCGGCTGACGGCCTCCGATAGTTTTTGACGTATGGAATCGTAAGCCAATATTTAGGTCCGGTGCGATTTTGTCATTTGTCCCGTTTGCGCATGCACCGGTTGGCGAAGTTGCGTGGGAAGCCATTTTCTCTGCACACACGGCGAATATATTTTAATTGGGCAACATTGTCTTCTGGTTCACTGGAGTGCGTCTTAACACGCTGATCTAGCTTCCATACGCAACTATGATTGTGGCTTATTGGGTGGTAGCGGTTTAAGTTCAGTACTTTTTCGTATTTGCCACTTTCCTGAACACTTTGGTAGTTAGGCCACCCCGTCCTTTGCGAAAGACGAGGACGTCAAAGAAGGCCAGCTGGTCGTTTTCTTCCTCCTCCTCCGGGAAGACGCTGTTGAGACGTTCCTTGAACATGAGCACCTGATCCCATTCGATGACGACGAAGGTGTCAGCCATATGCCAAGCCCAGAATTTCGGTATGTGGTGTTGGAAAACCAGCGACTCCAACCGTTGTAGGACTGCCTCAGCTGTCAGTCCGGCTAACCCATTGGTGTTCCCTTCACTTGCTTGTAGATGTTCCGTCAAACTTTAAGTATGTCCTTAGACATAAATTCAGGAGGTAAAGGGATTGGACGTGTCCTAGGCGATTGACGGTTTCATTCATCTAAGCTTTCGAACTCTTACTGGAGCCCATCTTCAGAGATAAAACGGCAACATAAGGGGGTAACATTTATAGGCGGCAGGGGCCAATTAGACACCAGTGGCGCCAGTCCGGAGGTGACTACGCAGGGCCCTGTGTGCCGGTACCAGATCGATAAATCGATTGAAGGAGTTCTCATCGGAGGCTCAGGCTTCAAACAATTCTCGGATTGTCTTGCATCTGGCATGGGCGATTATCTTCGTGGCTGCAAAATTAAACTCCTGACCCGTTTCATAGGTGTGGGCAGCTACTTGCGATAAACCATCATCCCGTATCACAGCAAGCATATGCTCGTGTATGAGCGATACAAGCATACGTCCAGTCGTCCTGCGTAGCTACGGGAACAGTTTTGACACGGGATTCAATACACTACCCCCAACTGCTCATTATGATTTAATCTGTCCTTGATTCTAATGAGACTGCAGTGGATGGTAGCTTTGGGTCGGTGTGCAATTCCGACACCAAGTCCCATAACAATGCGCTCGGTCGCTTCTGACATGTCCTTGATGTATGGCATCGCATGCCACAACGTAGGATTGGTTCTGGTTCGGTCCTCCGAGGGCGAACAAGAGGCATCGGCTTATGCACGCCTTCGGATAGCCGTTCCTCAGTAACTAGTTGCAGAAGTAACGGGCCTCACGTGCTTATCCGGCCGGGTTGCTGCAATGAGTCTCGATGCGTTTGAACAGTGTTCTCACACAGCTTTGTTTGTGAGCCACCGGCAGGTTGCTGTGAAAATTGAGAAGCTGCGTGGTGTTCGTTGCTTTCCTATAGACATTCGCTTCTATTTCGCCATTGGGACGTCACCTGACGGGTATATCAAGGAAGGGGAACTGCTGCGCGTTTTCTTACCTCATTAATTATATAACTGGGAAGATCGAATTAAGGTGATCATTGAGCTGTGGCAGCATGTTCCTCTTGACAATAACAAATTTTCTGTCTACGTAACGGCACCAAAAGCTAGGCTTCTTTCGGGTGAAAGTGATCTTTTCCAGCTCTGCGGCTAACAATCGCCCTGAAAGGCAGCCCCCCATATAATCTAGCAAAATGGATGTACTCGAAACTGAACTTCTTCCGAAACAATTCGCCTGCCTCAGTCCGTTCAGCCTCCCAATTCCTGGCAGACCTCCAAGGTTGGAGGATTCAATTTGACGAAGTGATGATGATCTCTTTTGACGTGGCGTACTTATTTAAATTTAGCTCGCCAAGTTTAGCACAAGAAGTCTTGCGCAGGAAACTTGAGGAGTCATACGACAAAACCCAGAGTTTTCTCAAAATTTAACACCTTATAAAGCAGTTGGAATTTTGTCAAAAGACCTACTTCACCTTTTTCGGAGAAAGCTATGAATAGATGAAGGAAACTCCAATGAGCTCCCCAATCTCCGGTTTAGTGGCAGAACTGGTCCTGAAAGAGCTGGAAAAGATCGCTGTGTCAGAATTGACGGATTTCATACGCTACAGTGTGCAGTGCGAGTAACTTGATCCAAGTGTGATTAAACTCACAGCGCCCGGTGGAGGCCTTCACCTTGCTAGCGTGTGTTTGAATCCCACCGAGGCCGCCAAGTTTTTCACAAATGGTTCAAATGAAAAATGGAGCTGTTCGCAAGAGGCGCAACGAAGAAAGTTATTAGCGCTGGAGATGGGAGACTTGTCGAAAATGTAATATGGGCTTGGCGTGTCATTATTGCCGTGCATTAAGCTTTCATGGACGCTCATGTGATCGAATAGCCCCATGTGGTGAGGGAATGTATGTGGGTTGTTTGGAATATGGGGCGGATGCGCCGAGTGTATGTAAGCGCTACCAGAAATGGTTCGCCAGTCACGGTGCAATGGACTCGCAAGTGACTGACCAAGCCACTACGTGAGGCGAATTTGCGATCGCAAGGCGGACCAGTTGGAATTGGCTCCCCATTACTGAGAGTGGGGGTGGGAGACGTGATGTTGTTGGTTGTGGCCGTCATCGTCAATGTGTGGGTTATAGCAGGAATGATGGGGTCACGGGGCTCGGCAACGGCAGCGATGCTTTAGGAGTGCAATCACCTGTCGTCACCGTATCCGCCGTGGGGTTGTGGATAAGAGTGACAATAGGGCTGTGTGTGCGTATGCGCCCACTTTTGCATCAGACAACTGACCGGCTCGGACGGTTGTTCGATTTTGGGGGTGGGGGAGGGATTGAGGTCAACGTCTAAGCGCATTTTCCTCACTATAAACAATCTGACGCGCTTGAAACTATCACGGTACGCTAAAAGCCGGGGCACGGAAGGTTGCCAACTGACAGGATAACTCCGACCGCGTGGTCAACCCAATGTATGCTTTTGTGTGGAGTGGCTGAATAACGGACTGAGAGTTAGGCTGCAGTGTCTCCTTCTTAATGTTGCCCTTATGGCACTCCCACTCCATGGGGTCTGAGCCAGGTGTGGTGGCACGCCCAAGAGCGGCTCTAGCCACGCCAGCCACCACGCCCTCTCTTGACTTTGTCTTGATACCGGGCTCAGGTAGAAGCGGAGGAGAGAGTGCGTAAATGCAGTAAAAGTCTACCATCACTTAAAACTAACTCACGTGCAAGTCACCGTACCGGCACCACCCTGCGCTGGAGCGTACGGTGAACCTCGTTGAAATCGACATTCAAACTGTCGTGTGCGTGTGTGAATATAGAATGCTTACCGATGCCCGCCAGAGGTTCCGTTTATAGAGTTGTGTTAATGCCGCTAGACCCCAAAGTAGCGAAGGTCTGAATCCAGTGTGTGCACCAGCTCAGGTGTGCGAATGTGCACGCGTGGGTGTGCGTGCGCGCATTTGCGCCTATGTGCACCCGTTGCCTCGAAAACGTTTGAGGCATGTAGCGTAAATACCAACTTGGGCGGATCTTAAATCGTCAGATATTTTCTATTCAAACTGGAATGACGAAGTAGGCAGCTTCTGTAGGCGGTTGCTGTGCTGATTCGGAACTGCCTAAGTCAACAGACCATGGACACGCTAGAAACGCGATGGCGATACCCGAACTTTGACCAATTGAAGCTTGAATGAGAAATGTTCGCTTACGTGTTATTTGCATGCTGTCAACTGTGGTATGTGTGGATGCCTGACTGTATGGTCTGGTTTCCAAGCCGAAATTTCCATAGTTTAAACTAGGAAAAATTATTCATCAAAATCTGTAGCTTTAGAGAACTTGCTCTTTAAAGTCAGTCATTTCACAAGCAGAGTCCGGGGTGACAAGGAATGGAGACGCCGACTCAATTTGCGTCAAGTAAAACTCTCTGTCACTGAGTTACGCGCCAAATTGCGGTCTGTCTGATTGGGAGCACTCCGTATTTTGTTTGACAAAAATTTACTAGCGCGACCTGATTATCGGTCGAAACGCGTATGACAGGTATATTATGGTATCGAAACCCTGAGAACAACCCAGACTCGACAGTTTGTTGACATAATTCGAAGCCTCTGCTACAGTTTGGCTTGCTGGATCGTCTCTGACCTGTGGGTCATGTTGCCCATGTAAAGTGGCATGACCTTCGTCCTAAATGCTTGAATTTCCCAAAATGACGATTGCTGCCCTCCTCGAACCTCATGTGAGAGGGTTCGTACATTTTTTTGAACGCATAACTGTCCACCGTTTATCGTCAAATGTTCCAGTTCAGGGAGAAGATTAAAAATGTTTTTAGGTGTTTGTGCTAACCGATTTCCAGTGATCCAAATGGCGATGTTCAGAAAATTCCATGATAAGGATTACTTATATGGCCTCCTAAACCGGACCTGGGAATATGAACGTCTTGCTTGTCCGTGTGGGATGCCACGGACATTGTGCCCTTCGTGCATCAGGTCACAGGTTTGTGAGATCGGTCTTAATCTTACAGAAATGTTTCTCCTGATACGCTGCCAAAGGAAAGGCAGAAAAGTTTGTGTGAAAATCGACGCTGCATGATATCTAGGATATTGCCTAAGCTACACTTTCGTCAAGGAGAAAACATGAAGAGGACGTAATTCACTACGAAATGAGAACAAGGAAAAATATTTCATGCATGATTTCGATAATAAATATTTGAATTTATAAGAGAATCGAAAGGCGATGGGAAATCATTTTTTCGAATTAAGTAACCCTTTTTTACGAAGTGTGTTTACCACAGGTAACCGGAACGCAACTCGTTCGAAAGCCGGCATTCTGAGGTACTGCAATATCTTGGGATCACGCTGCATGTTACGTACTACTACAACTTTACTCAAGTGATCTCATCGAAGTGAAAACACATTTTCGAATGTCAGTTAGCATTTTATGGGATGGCACATCTCTTCTGTGGTTATTTTATCTGCTACTGGGAGAACATGTTCTCCAGCCTAGTAGAGCGTTGCACATGATAGAATGCAGACTCTTTTTAAGATCTCCAGCCTGTCCGTCTCCAGTTGCATCATATCTGCCGGTAGACATGCCTCGTGCTCTAGGCGTCTCTTGTTGGTATGTGACCGCTTACGATGTCAACCACTCACCTGGGCACCCAATCTCTGGCCAGTTGGATTGAAATTTAATTACGCACGGAGCCAGTAAAGTCGTCGTAGCGTCACCACTAGTCAACGTTTAAACTTAAGAAAAAAAAACCTACCAGGTCACGGCATCGGACTACTGCTCATTAAAGCTTCTTTCCAATGCGAGTATGCTTATTCCTTTGCAGCCGCAAGCTAGAGGCATTCTTACGTATCTCCTGACGTATTTTTCGAGTTTCCTTTGGTGCAACCTTTGCATTTGTAACTTGGGCTTTCTAATTTCGTGGTGAGGCAGCGTGGCGGTTTGGCTTAGGTCTAGTAAAGGATTTGGGGTAAAAACACAACATGAAACCCACATAATACGTATAGCTATCTACTTAGGCGTGTTTAAGTTCATTTGCTTTTTTCGGTCGCTTGGTTTATGTTACTGCCATGGGTCTTAGTCGGTTCATCGGTTTTCTCGTCATTGATATGTCATCCCAGCGTTAAGCTTCACCCGTTTAACCCCTTATTACCCCCGGTCTCGTATCACAGGTAAACGTGTGCCGCTTCGATTTGATGCTTCCTCGGGTGTCTTTCAACAAGTTCGGACACCTTCTTGATGTACGGAAGTGTTCTCCAGGTTTTTTAGTCTGGACGCTTGATTGGATCCATCTAGTTCCTTTTCTTTCTCTTTTTATTCAGTATTCAGTATAATTTAGTATGTATAAGGGAGATAGGCAGAGCCCTTAAAAACCCTATTTACAGAGAGACGCTAGCAAAATATGCAAATGCTACACGGTGATATCGATATAGTATATCGGTCATTGGTGTCGACTAAATAAATGTCCATCAAGTAAAAAATCATCAAGTCTTCTTTTAAACAGCCCGAACAACCGAAGATGGCAGTTTGTTCCATTCTTCAATCACCCCTTGGGAAAAGAAGTTGGCCCACACTTCAAGTTTGGCGTGTTTTATTTTCAGTTTCTATTGGTGACCTCGGAGACTTGGCATGTTTGCCAATTCAAAAACTTCGACCAGATGAAGAGCACAATCAACTCCTCTGACTTGTTTGAAGTCGAAGATCATATCTCCTCTGTATTGCCTATAAAAGTGAGGAAAAATTGTTAGTCTTTCTAGTTGGCCCTCATGGGGTAGGCATTCCAATCCGCGGACTAGTTTCGTCGCCCTCCATTGACATTTCTCCAACAGAGCGGAGTCATGTTTCGTTCAGGGGCGCCACGTCTGAATGCAATATTCCAACACCGGCCAGATACATGATCCAAACATGCGCCCAAAACGCTCTCCGTCAAAATTAGCGAAGAATCTTCTGATGGCTCCTAAGATACACATAGCTTCCTTTGCTATATTTGCGAAGTGCGTCGATTGTTTGAGAGTGAGTGTTATTCGCATACTCAAGTTCTTTCAGAAGATTTGTACCTCCTACACTTGGGGATCACTGCTGAAGTACTGATATTCAAACCTCATTATCATTTTTCGGTTTTTCAATCGAGTACCAAAAATTTAAATCATCAGCAAGCATTACTTTCTCGCATGTCAAACAATCAAGGCAGTGGTGCACGTATATCAGGACCAAAATGGGACCCAGAATTCTCACCCGCGGAAGTCCACTGTGAACGGTTTCCCAGTATGACTTGGCGTCTCCAAAACAAACACGTTGGCACCTGCCTGTAAGAAATTCGGCCAACCATTTGAGAAGGTTGCCAGTCACACCCATTTGTCGCAGCTTAAAGATCAAACGTCTGTTTAGAACAATGTCAATGGCTTTGCTAAAGTCAATGTAGACCGCATCGACTGACAAACCCACTTCAAATGATTTCGTCCTGTTTTCCATGGAGGTGAGCAGGTTTCTGGGGCAGGATCGATCACTTCGAAATCCATATTGACATGAACTTAGCAAGTTATTCTCTTCAATATGCCTCATCAGTTCCGTTTTGATTATCTTCTCCGTCATTTTGCAACAGATACTTGTGAGACTGACTGGTCTGAAACTATTTGGTGATGTTCTCTCTCCTGCCTCCATCTAAATTTCAAAGATCTTGGAGTTCTGAGCGGCCTGCTGGTCGGAGAGTTCATTGAGAGCTTTTACGGATATGACATCTGGACCGGGTGATTTAGTGGGCTGTAGCGGTTTCAGATTTTTGTCCTTACTGTGTCTATTGGGAACGACACCGGGCTTACTTTATTTGTGGGTATGACACTTCTGTTGTATGCTTTCTCGTCAAGATGCGGTTCCTCTGTATACACTGACATAAACAAATTCGATGAGAGACTGGTCTTATCCAAGATATCGGTTAATCCGTTTCCCTGATTGTCTTTTAGATAGTGAATGGAGTCCCGATTTCGTGTTATCTTATTCACGTAAGCAAAGAACCTTTACGAATGTCTTGGTATGTCTTTGGGTATTTTCGTGTGCCCCCTAAACGGACCACGTGGTAGATGCGTTGGACCAACACGGGGGCAACATTAGGGCATGGCACATTAGGGCATGGCATGCGTTATTCGGGTTGTGCTCCCATAACAAATGCCGAACATAGAGGTGTGGTGGCACGCCTAGGGGCGGCTAGGACTTAGGGGACCCGGCCGCGCCAGCCACCTGCGTCCTCTCCCGCCTCCGGTCTTCTTGACTCTGTCTTGACACTGGGCTCAGGTGGGGGGGGAGGAGAGAGTGCGGTAGATGCAGCGCAAGTCTACTATCACTTTAAACTAAATCACGCGCAAGTCACCGTCCCTGCTCAACTTTCCCATGAGCATACGGTGGACATCGTCGGACTACGACGGTCGAACTGTCGTGGGTATTTTCGTCTCAAAGGCTGATCTTCCTATTCTCAGAAGTTTCGGACACTGATTTCGCTGTTTCTTAAAAGCGGAAAAATATTCGGGTTTTCGATATCTGGAATATGTTCTCCTCGGTCTTCTTTTCTTCTTGAGCTTCCTTTTTATTTCCGATGTCAGACGAAATGAGTCAGATGAAACACAGCTGACCGCAAAGAAAGTAAGGGATGGATGAAATTATGTCTTGCATTTCCCCAGGTTTGGAAAATCTGGTGTCCACAGAATCTGGCTGTAAATCAGCGATCAAAGGTCCCTGAAATATCGACAAACAGTAATAGTGAGGTATTTTTAACACCACGAAAGAGCGACAGCAGCATGCTCTAAACATGTCCATCGAAATACAATGGAACAGTTCATGGTAGCCAGCGAAGTAATGGTGGAAAAGAGGCCTGCTTCTTATCGACAGACCTGGATGCCACAAACCCAATTTCAGGTTTCCCGGGTGCTATTCGAGCTATGTAGTATCAGAAGAACTTGCGCTGTTTGGAGGATCAATAGCGATGTCTGAAAATCAACCAGCAGGCTCACCGATGAAGACCAATTTGAACACAGTAATAAAGACAGTAACAAAGTGCATGATTCAACCCTCCATCACTACAACAAAGCAGGATGCAGAAACAGTTTATTTTCCCTGACAGATCATTTGGTCTTGTAGTTCAGGGAGTCCCCGAGGCTACTGGTGAAACCCCCAAAGGCAGGGTGAAACAGGATCTGCTGACATTCCAAAATTTATCGAACGATACACAGGAACCCAGTGTAAAAGTCAAAATCCAAAAGATCTTTCAATTGGAGCCTCTCGCTAGAAATGAAACGCAGGAGGTGCGACCAAAACCATTGAAAGTCGCCTCGGGAAGCAACCAACAGGTAGATCTACTGCACTCTCAAAGTCCACACTACGAAAAAATCATCCTTGCGTGTTTTTTTTCAGCCGGATTACTCTCCCACCGATCGAATGTAAATAAGGACACTGGTAACATAATTTAAAAGAAGTCAATACGAGGAGGAAATAAACATGAAAATTTTAGACAACAAACTCGGCAAAACGGTGCGCTCGTTTTTATGGAAACATCCGGTTAAATTGATGGCAACCACGTCGGCCAACAGCCCTACCAAATGCCTATAGATTTAAACCCAGACAGAGGACTGGATATATATTGTGAAATATCCGGCCATAATGGCCAGGCGCAGGAAACAGCAAACAATCTTCAGATATCGACAGAACTAAACAAGATGACAATGATGTACACAAATGTGCGGAGTCTATTCAAAAATGGATGAAATAAAACCGAATTCAAACGACGCGGTAACGAGTAGTCAGGGTTACGTGGCGGAGGAATCTGTATCTAGGTTTAGCAACCCCTAACATTTCTGTCGATGGAATATCGACAATTTACTGTGGTAGAAGATAACTGTTGGCTCCCAGTTATTCTAAAGGACAACGACTGAGATGGCATTGACTACATTCCGGATGGGCCCTCGCCAAATAGGATCTCGTCTTGCGAAATACTTTGTTGTAAACTGAAAGTCCCAAACCAACCAGACCTCCATATTGCCGTGGTTTATCGACCCCCAGGACAGCGGACGGACACGGACGAAACACTCATCACGGAGGTAAAGAAAATCTGCCGTAGCAAACACTTATTAATACTTGGAGATTTCAACGCTCCCGAAATCGATTGAGTATCAATGTACTGTTCGCGATCGGAAAATTCATTCGAACAGAAATTACTTCAGTTAGTAACTGACGAGTTTCTTACCGAACAGGTCACAATGGAGACACGGTTCCGAAATGGGCAGCAGTCAAGCTGTTTGGACCTAATAATTAGTAGAGACGACAATTGCATCCTTGCATTGAGTGCTTACGCGCCCCTTGGACAAAGGTACCATTGCGTTCTTGCTTGGGAGTACAGTCATTTTCCTGTACCCGAACGTTGAAAAAATAGGGAAATAAATGTATGGAAAGGGGATTATTCCAAAATGAAAGAAATACTGAATGAGATAGAATGGAGCCCTGCACATGTACCTGATCCAAACACTGACTGGCCCTTGATTAGTAACTTGATTCTGCAGTTGGTAGAGAACTTCTGTCCACTTAAAAGCCGATCGTGTGTCTCGCGACACGAGTGGGTGACATCCGGTGACTTATTTTTGTTATGTTAACTCCTGTCGTCTCACGCATCGACGTACAAAATCTTTTGGATGACACTTTCTGGAAAAATAGTTTGAATAAATAACTAAGTTCGCTCTGGTAGAGGTCTTTATCAGAACAGTGCGTTTTAGGTCTATTGAGTAGGGCGTTAACAGTACTCTGCTTGTGAACGACTGTGTGTTCGCTCTGGTAATGTGGGATAACTTCCACATAAACATTTTTGCGGTAAACCGATGTGCGAAATGTCCCGCCAGTCTTTCGCTGTACGAGGACGTCAAGAAATGGGAGTTTACTGTCAGCTTCTCTTTCGAGTGGGAAGCTGATAACTGGTATCTTTGAGTTAGTAGAGGATTTCGGCAGATTGTAATAATTCGTTTGACCCACTCGTGAAAACCTTGGTGGTCTCGGAGGGCTTCGAACCCACGCCAGCATGGGAAGGCTTTAGTACAGCTAACTGTGGTAGGATGGCCCACCGGGAGCCGTGATTCTAGTCCCACTTGTGTCAAGTTACCCGCCCAACCTACTGCAAAGTATGGAATCCATCAATTCTCACACAACAAGCTGACTGGCCAAGCTGGCGTAGGTTCGAATCCCGCCGAGGCAGCCAAATTTTTCACAAATGGGTCAAACAAAATGCGGGTTAAATTTAGGGATAAGATTAGGGCCACGGTTTAGGTTTAAATTTGAAAAAAGGCAACCCAAGAAGTGTATTTCAAATCAAAGAAGTTCTTTGGGAAGCAATAAGAAACTTTATTCGTTGAATTTTCGACGCTGGTTCTCCAGGTCGTCGTCAGACGTGATGTAAATGTGCGAAACAGTTAAAATTTAAAAGCTGCCAAAAGTCGATATTGCTTAGTCGTTCCTACCAATGGCTGTCATTGTTTGGTGAACTCCAGTGTGGATAGGTTGTCACCTCTTCCACCTTTCTTTCAGGTTGCCGTGTCGGTTAATGCATGAGTTAGCTGAGTAAATGGCCTCCAAATATTCTCGGCCTTTCTTAGATGGACAGGAGGCAACAATGTGGGATTCGACCAAGGCTAAGTTGAATCCAGTTTCCAGCGTATGCGTGACAACTTGAGACAAGTGGTCTCGCCTCCTTACTGCCAAGTGATGTTCGTGTATGCGCGTGGAGGCTGTCTTTCCTGTCTGATCACATAACATCACATTGCAGCCGTTAAATGAAATCTTTTACACGCCGTCTTTTTTACCTAATAGCCAAAACTATCCTTACGGTGTACAAGATGATTTCGTAGCGTAGTCGTTGGTTTGTGCGCCCCTTGGATTTGATGTTTCCTCAGGTGTCTTTCAACGAGTTCAGACACTTTCTTGCTGTACGGAAGTGTTCGCCAGTGCTTTAGTTTGGGCAATTAACCGGAATAATCTAGTTCCTTGTCTTTTTCTTTTACCTCCTGTCGTCTCATGCATCGACGTACAACATCTCTTGGATAACCATTTCTGCAAAATAGTTTGAATAAATAACTGAGTTCGTTTTGGTAGAGTTCATTATCAGAACAGTGCGTTTTAGCTCTATTGAGTAGGCTGTTAACAGTACTCCGCTTGTGAGCAATAGGGTGTTGGCTCTGGTGATATAGCATAATTTCCGCTTCCTTGCGGTAAACGGATTTTTGCAATGTCCCGTCAGTCTTTTGCTGTACGAGGACGTCAAGAAATGGGAGTTTACTGTCAACTTTTGAGCGTGAAGGTGATACCTCGGTACCGTTGAGTTTATAATGCTATGCAGCCTTTCTATTTGATCCTTTTTAACGATGACAAACGTGTCATCCACATAGAGTACCCATAATTGGGGGTTAACTAGAAGTAAGGCCGTAGCTTATAATTTTTGCATAATTACTTCAGCCAGGAAGCCGGAGATGGGTGAAACCGTAGAGGCTCCCTTTAGCTGTTTGTGGTATCCTTGTGAGAATGAAATGTTCGTTTCCAGTCATACATTTAAGAGTTAAAACAAAGCAGATACAGGAACACCCATGTCATAAGACGGTAGCAATTCTTTTGTGTAGTACCTTGCCACATCAATTGGTATGGATGTGAAGAGAGAGACAACATCGCAAGATACCATTGTTTGATCTGCTGCAATCTGGAGTCCTCACAAGTTGTTCAGAAACTCTATAGAGTTTTCGATAAAGGTTACTCAATCCCGTGTCAATGGATGTAGTTTGTGTAATAGCCACTTAGCAATTTTATAATTGGGTGCACCAATCAATGAGACTATCGGTCACAATGGTACTTTGGCCTTGTGAACCTTAGGTAGTCCGTAGATTTTAGATGTGGTCGGTTCGGTTTGTCCCAAGGACTTGGCAATACCTCCTGCTATTTGCTTCTTCCCTGTGAGACGCTTTAGTACTTTTTCAATAAATTATCATCAGGCCAGTGCATTCAGATGGGAACGGGGTACGAGCTAAAACATACGATCAATAATCTTCGTCTTGTTAATACACGTGTGTCGTGTGATAGGGGGGTGGAGGTGCGATAAGAGACAACTGGTTAAGCGGCAGTGAGGGTTTGATGGAGTGCATGTACTTAAGCCGTCGTTGGTCATACTAAGCGCAGAGCTTGTATCAGGTTCTTCTGTGTGCACAAAACCGGCTTTCACAACCTTCTGCTGTTGCTAGCGGACGCTGACCCGTCAGTTCAACCGTCGTAGTCCGATGATGTCTACCCTATGTGCTACAGCACGGTGGTGCAGGGACGGTGCTTTGTGTGCAAGTTAGTTTTAAGTGATGGTAGACTTACACTGCATCTACCGCACTCTCTCTTCCCTTACCCGCCTGTGCTCGGTGTCAAAACACAGTCAAGAAGACCGGAGGCGGGTTCAGGCGCAGATGAAGTATCTCCCACGTATTGGGAGAGTGAGTTGGGGCATAAGCCTGCACCTACGCGTGCCCAAATTGGTCACGCGCTGCCCCCAGCCCCATGTTCGGCATATGTTATGGGACCTCATCCTAAATAAGAATAACGCCTGCCGTACCCTGATTTGGCCCCCTTGTTGTTCCAGAACATCTACCACACAGCCCGTTTAGCGGACACAACCGCTGACCCAGTGACTTGGGTCACCTTATAAATCACACGGAAGGCTTTGTTAGGGTCCACACTTGTTTTAGCTTGTACCCCCTTCCCATCTAAATGCACTGGCCCGATGAGAATTTATCGAAAGCACGCTTATGCTCGCCAACTCGTCTTCTGAATCCTTTGATGGGAATTTTCGCAACTCTTTCAATAGGTTGAATTCTGCGTTTTGATAGGATCCGCGTTAAGATAGGTTGAACTATCTAGTAACAATAAAAGCATCTTTTCATAATAGTTGAATTGGTTCAAAATGGCTGGTGAACCTCCTTTGTCCGCAGGAAGGATGACGAGGTTTTTACCAGTTTTTAAGGTTTAAAATACTTTCTTCTCTTCGTGTGATAAGGCTGAAAAATTAGTTTCGGATCCTTAAGGCAGGTACAGTGCTATTCCGTATTGTGAAATGTTCCTCATCTGTAAGATTCTCTGCTGAAATGATGGACTCCGATTTCGCAAGGAAATCTAGGTATTTTGAATCAGAACAATTGCATTTCATTCCCTTAGAAAGGAGCTTCGCTTCGGTTATTGTGAGTTTTCTCGATGACAAGTTGACCACATTCGTTGAGTGATTTTGGTTCATGTAAGATCATGGAGAAAAAGCCATCCGTTTCTTGCCTTTAACGTAGCTCATCGATTGTTAACGGGGCTCGCTCTCCAACCCCGCCAACAGCCAGAGAAGGGAGATTGAACTGACCATTTCTGACATATTAGCCGTCGTCAGCCAGCCATATTCAACCATAGGTGTTGCACAGCCCGAGGATAGTACCCGCGGCGGCTAGGAAACCATAAGTGACCACTCCAGCCCCCTTGTCTTTTCCGGCAATGTTCATAATTAGTGCTACCGATAGTTCAACTGTCGATTTTGACGATTTACACCGTGTGCCCCACCGTACAGTGGTGCAGGGACGATGACCACCGCACACTCCTATTCCAGCAAGACTCTCAGTCCACAATTAGGTCAATCCGCACAAAAAACATTGGATTGATTGTGTGGTTCGAGTTAGACTGTCGTTGAGCTAACTTCCAAGTCACGGCTTTTAGCGCACTGTTATAGCTTCAAGCGCGTCAGATTGTTTATAGCGAGAAAAATGAGCTGAGCCGTTGACCTCGTTCTCTTTTCTCATTTCCATGTCCCAGCCACTGTCTGAGTGGGTCAGTTGTCTGGTGGGCAACTAGCCGACGACTAGTGCTACTGCTACTATTATTACTACTACTACTACTACTACTACTACTACTACTACTACTACTACTACTACTACTACTACTACTACTACTACTTCTACTACTACTATTACTACTACTACTACTACTATTACTACTACTAATACTACTACTTCTACTACTACTACTAGTCCTACTTCTACTACTACTACTACTAGTAGTACTACTATTTTTATTATTATTATTAATCGTCTTCTCTTTTCCCTTGCTCCAATTCCTTACTAGGGTTTTCATTTTCATTCTATTAAGTCTTCCCGTCCCACGCGTTGAGGCGTCCGGCGTATCTCTTGCCGTACATCAGCATACCAGCGATCTATAGTGACATTCCTGACACGTTATCAAACGTTTGAGGATACAGAAATGTAGACATTGAGATTGGAACTGTCTCAATAATATGTAATCATTTTTACAGTATCACTTAAAATCTTGCGTATTTTGTTAATTTGTCCTCTTTTCTTCGGGGAATGGAGCCATTTTAGTTGTTTGGTTGGTGGAAAATTTGGAATGCTACTTTCAACGTAAAGCGTATTCCTCGCTTTCTATCTAGTTTCCTCCGTAGGATACGGTTTCTGGACTAATAAAAATTTTAGCGTGTTGCACTACCTGAAAGACCACTTTTGGGCTTAACGCATTATCTTTGTTGACTAAAGAAGAGTATCGAATCCTAGGGCCATTTCAAAAGACGAACAATGATTGATCTCCGGTGTATTTTTGGACTTTCCAAGCCAACTATCAAATTTTTAATTAAAGAATCAAAATTTCCCCGAATATCTCTATTTCTGCCGAGATACAGCCTCGAAATCGTTTTACGGGTATGTAGATAGGAGAACTACCTGGCGACTTCTTGAATCCTTTGATACTCTACGGAGCGGAGCTCCTCCCAAGGTAAAATCCTCTAATCCTTTCCAAATTTTAGGCTGAGATAAGAGTTGAAAATGTTTTGAGTCACCATACTGCTTTTTCTAAGTTCATGCATAAGAATTCAACACCTAACACTGCTGACGCGCGAAGGTACTGCGATTTTGTTGGCAAAGGGTAGTTCGGGTAGTTCGGGTACGGGTATTTCGGGTAGTTTCGGGTAGTTTGTTAATCGATCGGTGCAGGGCGAGCACCCAAGAAGCGGACTTAGTTCTCACGCTCCGCGGTGCTTAAACTTAAGACTAGGAAATCTGTTCTTTCGAGAACTCAAATGTTTGTGCTCCCTAAAGGGGCTGGACCAACACGGGGGCGAGATCAGGGCACGGCACATGGGGGTGTGGTGGTACGCGTAGGTGCAGGCTCACCAATCACATACGCCCGATGCTGGCTGCGATCTTTGTGATTCTGTCTTGCAACCAGGCAGAGATGGGTGAGGGAAGAGGAGTGCGGTAGCTGCAGCGGCAGCCTAATATCACTTTAACTAATCAACGCTCCAGTCGCCGTCCCTGCACCACTATGACGTGGAGCACACTGTGGACCACGTCGGATACGACGGTCGAATTATCATCTCTGAATTTCGATTCAGTCGCCATGGTCAGTTTTTTGAAACTTTTCTTGAAGAAGCCTAAGGAGTTATTCCCATTTTAGCTTATATATATATATATCGTGCTTAACTATGCAAGTAACCACCCCGCGGCCCACAAAAGAAGCTGTGTTCGAACCCTTTTCCATCGGGCCTTCCGCTATTGCAGCAGCGATGACCTTCTTAAGAAAGAACTATCGTATTTGTATCAGTTCTTCCGGTCCAATGGATACCCAACGAGCTTCGTGAAAAATTGTCTTCGACGCCAGAGACAAACGCAGAACCTTGTTTCTAATGGAGATATAGTGCCACGGAAATTTTATTCCTTACCTTACATGCAAGGTGTTTCCGAAACAATCTCTCGACAATTAAGTCACTTTGGCATCTCTGTCGCCCACAAGCCTGCGTCCTCCATACGCGCAACCCTATGCAGAGTAAAGGACCCCTTCCAAAAGAAAAAAATTAAGCAATGTCATTTTACCGCATACCGTGCGCCAACTGCCCTTCTGTTTACATTGGCCATACAGGCCGACGTCTTGGGACTCGCATAAACGAACATAAGCTTGCCATTCGCCGACGTGACCCCTTATCACTCGTGTTTGCGCACTCCCTTGAATGCGACCATCGCTTCAATTGGGACAGTACCGACGTGATCGCCATGGCCAACACCAAACAAGCTCGAGAATTCCTCGAAGCTTGGCACTCTAGCACAACTAGCATTAACCGCCACGTTGACCTAGATGCTCATTACGAAGGACTACGTGCACGATTTACTAACGAGCGCCCACGACCTAGCAACGACTGCTAATCCTTTCGGCTTTTAATCCCACTTTTCGCCAACCCCACCTCACACATGGTGAACCGCAATTAAACATTCCGACACCTCCAACCGACGCAGTGACCCCCTAAATCCAACCCGGAACCATGATCGATAATCTAGCCGGCCGTAGTTACTCGCCGCCCACCTCCCCTCCCAAACAAGCCAATGTAATTGTTCTCTCCCTCACCCCCCGTCCCAAAACATGCCCCGATTATTGGTCCACCCACCACCCACTCCACACCAGCTGTTTGCTTGTCACAATCTGTCCTGTCGCGCCACTTCACTTTCTCCTCTGTTCATTTCGTCTGACGACGGGTTGGTGTCACCAACTTGAAAATTTACGAGTAAAACTCCATTTTCCCGAAGAGCATTTTTTCTTTTTCAATATATATGTATATATATATGTATATATATATATATATATATATATATATATATATATATATATATAAATGATAGTAGGCGCTCCCCGATCGGTTATAGGACTCCCTCGTCCCGTTATGCCTTGTGGCTCACTCTCAAGCCCCGCCAGCAGCCGCAAGGTGGCTATGGATATAGGCATAATAACATGACCGACAGAGACAAGGGAGACCAGAATGGCCATTTCTGGCTTATTAGCCGTCCTCAGCCAGCCATACCTAATCCCCAGGTGCTGTGTCACCTGAGACTCTAACTTGCGACCTGTTGGGCAGCAGTCTAACGCTCTACCCACTGCGCCACGAGCTCGTTGTCTTGCCATAGCTAATATTGCTGATTGAAATATATATATATATATATATATATATATATATTAATGTCACATCACCAAGAGCTGACGGTTGGGACCATCGACTCACTCCCGGGGAACAAAAACACTGAAAGGTAGTCTCCCGGACGTATTTAAGGCCTCCAACTCTTGAGATTGTTTCAAAACACAATTTCTATTTTGCAACCTCCTGACGCTGCTACCGCTAGCACAGTATTAAGAGAACGAACATAATTGCTTTAATTTATACAATACGCACTACTTGTTATCATTAAGCAATATAATACAATTTACGTTCCAAGTACGCTGTTTCATTCTCGACACGTAAGCGCTCATGTGGCATTTAGACTAACATTTAATGAGTAAGTGAGGTCATCCAGCAGTAAGGCTGTTTTAATTATGTTAACATGTTATTATATGTTAAGTACGCATAAAACAATTGACGCGGACAGAACTGGACGGATGCGTATGGTGTTGCCGTATCCGGCTCCTGTCGACAGTTTATTGGAGTAGGCCGGCTCATTAAACCGTACGAAACAGAAGGATTCCATTACCACCAAGCTTAAAGAAGATGAGCCCGTGTTTTCCATGTGTAACTTCACTGAAAAGACATAAAAGATATGATATATAGATTAGACAGAATAGGTGCATTTAACACGAATCGATCCTAAATTTTCACATTTGGGATCATGCTTACACACAGCTGTACATATGAAACAGTTTAGGATCACGAATATCTGTTTTTTTCATAAAATAATTCAAAATGGAATTCATTCTTCAAAGTAGAATCGTTTAAGAGCCCTCTAAATTTGCTTAAAATACACTTTGGTTATCAGTATTTGACTGCCAGCGAAGAGCACTGAGGATGGGAAGTAAAAATAACCTTCATGTGGAGTTCTTGTTTTCCTTGGGAAACGCAAGGAGTATCCAATCACCTGTCTGTGATCCAACCAAGATGGTTGTCTCCACAGAAACATCAGTACACTCTCAGATAGGTTCAGTGGACAACGTTACGTGGGTGTGTCGTAGGTGCCAGTGTGTGAACACTCGGATGAGACCAGTTTTCATAACTTCCCGCAACAAATTTCCTGCTTCGCTGAGCTCAGGTGTGATTCTTACAACAAAATAACATTTTGGTCATAAGCTTGTATGCACTTTTAACAAAACAGCCATCCATCAGCATTCCAAGGTGGAAGGAACAACCCTGAGGTATTTTAGACTGCGATTTTCTTCTGTTGGCAACTCAAGGACTTCCTGCAAACCTGACGGCAGCGTAAATCTGTCGAGCCAACGGAGTAATGCATAAGAAATTAAAGAGTGATCAACAGCAACCCCCTAGAGTAAGCGGTGATGGTATGCGAAGTAAAATAATCCCGCCAACACCACGGAATGTAGCGCATTAAGATTAAATAATTTTCAGGCGAAAAGGCCCACTGGGTGTAGGCATGCCTTTTTTAACAAGCGGCTTGGAAACCTGATCTTGCCTATAATATGCTCCAGTTGTATGAGTGAGGTTGATTTGTCGTAAAACATTTCGCGTAGGATAATTTGACCGTCACTAACAGCAAGGTCAACTGTTGCCCCATGAGGTGGGTTGAGTACTGACTAACGTGTGAATTTTGTAATGCTGAAACAACCTTTCAACGCAGCCACTTTACCCTAAACCAACATCTCCATGTTCTGAAGGCCGGTAAGCCTTAAGACGACTGGGGGTAGGCGTGGGAATAATTTTTTACAGAGCTAAGCAACCCATCTACGTGTGCCACACACGAACTTGGTCCCTACTTAACGCGTACCAGGGGTTGTATCTGAAATCTCGAGTACCTGAGAGTGCCAGAAAGGCCAAATTCAAACGAAGCCGTTGTAGTCTGACCTCCAGTCATGTGAAGGACCGAGTAACCACCTTATTTTTGGTTTCCCGCATATGCTGATTGTAATTATGCCATAAAAATAAATAGGCGGCTGACGAGGGGGGTGGCTAGTTTTTCAGTGCCAAAGGTGCCTAGAGGCACAGTGCGGCTTTCAAAGCCTCTGTGCTAACCGAATTATCGTCGCAATATGCCTTCATCCCTCAGGGTGAGGCATGGGCTTTTCTTGTTAATGACGTTAAAGATGAAAAATTTTCGACCGTCTCATGGGGTTGGCAAAGCTGTGGATCTCGTGTTGTGCAAAGTGCTTAATTAGGCACACTGGAGCACGACAAATTATGTTGCCTAATTAAATTAGGAAATTTACTGACAAAAAAACCAGTGGCCTGTTCCTGAGCTTCTGTCGAAGACGACTGCAGTACCGTCAATGGTTTTGATCTAAAAAATTGCAGGCATTCAACTCATCACACTAAGTATGTATCGCTAAATATTCCTGTTAGCTAGTAGGTATCACCTTCCACAATTACTTCTTCGTCGCGCGCATGCGGACAAAGTATACCTCGTAAAATAGACTACTAGTATCCAGCTCTCTAATGCTAACTTCACAGAAAAAATGATGGTTAACGGAAAATCGGGGTTTTAAAAATGGTGTTATGTTTACTGGTTTTCGACGTTGGTTGGAACTTTTAAAGTGGATTGGGGTGTTGAAAGTACTACTGAAATGAGGCTTGTAAATAGTTTTAATTGCAAAGGAAGGCAGGCATTGGACTTGTAAGCCTTTGGAATAGTTTTCTTGGCAAGGATCCCTTGTATGGCCACCTAAACAGGATACGGAGATATGAACCACCCCGCCTGCTTAAAATAAGTGGCCTTACGGTAAATTACAGGAAGGGTAAGTATATCCGTGTCTCGAAGCTAACACTAACCCTGAATGTCACCTTAATCTGAACCCTATTCCTACCCTAAACCTATACCCTACATTTAACACAATAATAACCTTAACCCTCAACCTAATCACGATCCTAGCCCCAACTCTGACCTTAACCTCCAACTTAAACCTTACCTTCACCTTAATCCTCTAAGTAATTTCCTCGGAATTAAGTGCGAAGCCACATGCATTGTAGGTGGTTCCTTTTCATGTGTCCTATTTGGGCGGCCATACAAGGCATCCTTATCGTTTTCTTAACGGAATAAATATGACGCCGATTTTTTAAACCGCAGAAATTAATTACTACAAGACTTGTGGCGGTTTATCCTCTGCGTACCAGTTGTAAGCAACCCAGAAAAATAGTAAAATTCAATTTTTTTCAATCCACATGAATCACTATTTCAGCAGCGATGTTCATTAAGCAGTATCTTCTACAGAAAAAAAAATTTCACAAGCGGTCTCTTTTGATGACTTATTAAGGAATTTGTGTGGAACTGCTATGAGACCAAAAAGGGGCAAAGTATGCCTGCTTTAAATACCCATCTTTTACCCAAAATTGCATTTTGACACTGAGGGTGAGTCTGTAATGGCTCTACTCCGAGCGCCCATTGCAACGCTGAGCCTCTCGTGAATACTTGCAGTGGCACTCTGATTCTCGGCCAATCAGGGCTGTCAAAACCGGCCAATCAACTTCAAGGCCGAATCAGATGTGCTCTCGCTTAAGGCGCTGTGTCGTCTCTCTCTCTCTCCCACCGCCTCACTCAGGATGCCGCTCTTGCGGCCCCTGAAAATTGTAGTGGCTAAGGTCTCCCTATGGCCTAAGTCACCGCGACCAATGTGCCACTGAAGTCTTCATTTATTCCCTTTGGGATTATAAACAGGGGCTTGAGAAGAATTCTCTATGAATAGGCAGCATGCCTCTGAAGACGCTGTGACGACTCCCCAACCCATTTGGGGCGCTGGCTGTCGCGGTGCTGGACGTGTGCCCTCGTCCGGCTGCCTACTTCTACCGACCTTTTATCAAATATTTCAGTGCCGAAAAGTGGCATCCAACTCCTCTTCTTATTCGGGATCGGGCATGAAGGTTTTAGTAGTTGAAGTTCCCTCAATGATTTAAGCTGCCGCGATTCATCTCTGGAAAATCAGCATCCCAGTGACTTAATGCTTTTTTTCAATAAAGTTTTGTTTCGTGGTCTGAAGGATCATAGAATTTATTTGTTAAGATAACGGCCATGGTTTAGGTTTATGTAAAGGCTAGCGTTATGTTCAGGACACGGGAATATCTACCCCTCCTGGAATTATGCGCAGGATCACCTTTGTTACTTTGGATAGGCGGTTCTATTCTCATGTCCAGTTTAGGGGACCATATAAGGAGTCCGTACCGACAGATAAACCAACAGCAGCAGCAGCCTAGGTTGGTCGAACTGTAACGAGTTCTCATGAGTCCTTACCTTTAAGCAGGAGGAGGAGCATTTCGTGCTATGGTAGACTTTGGTTCAGCGTAACTAGCCCTCCACTGATGAGAAAGGGAATTGCGAGAGAGAGAGAGAGAGAGGCCGACCCTATCTTGCGTTTAGATATGCAGACATCACGTCTTTTTGGCTAACCAGCATGTTTTAGAGGATCCGAAAGGGGTAGGAGGAAGAAAGCATGAGTCAACATGATGCCGCAGGAACGTCTGTCAAGATAAATCGGAAGTGAGCGTTGAATCTACGACACTGTCTTTCTACTCCCACTTAAAGGCGATTCGGTGTGGAGAGGTCGAGGCAGATTATAGAGGGTAGGTACCAAAAAGAGATCTTGATAAGGTAGTTAAGTGGCGAGGATTTCAAGCAACAACAACACAGAAGACAGACGTGCCCGCATCTACGATCACAACAGAAACATAAACAACGATGGATACGTACTTGCACTCGAAAGACGCCTGGGAACCACACCTGAACGGGGGAGCTAATAGGTAACACCTAGACATTGTGGATCAACCCTATAAGGGACTTTAAAAAATTATGAGGCCAAGCGAACTTGAAAAGCTGTAGTTATCCGATATTATTGATCCCATTTCAGATAGGATACGGACTTTAGAATATTTTGAGGTGAAAAGGACAGTTCTCATTCTGTAAGCACTGACCATAAGCCATAAACGTGTCTTCCCGAGTTGCTCAAGAAGTTTAGTGCTGATGAGACCTAAATTGCTACTTATAGCCATGAACTATATTTTGGCATCGAGTAATTGACATGACCATGGGAAACTTGACAAGCCGGGGCTCCAAACCAGGTAAGACAACACATTATCCGGTATGCTTTAGGACTGATTTATCGTGTCACCCCAGATAGTGCTCTGAACTGCAATCATTTAGTGATCTTGTTATTTTCCAAAGCATTTTATGGATCACGTAGTTATTTTCAGTTGCTTAAGCATGCCAAGAATAGTTAAACGGAGGTCTGTCCCATATTATGCGAACGTCTGATGGGACAACTCGGTCCTCGTGGAAGTATTTTGGCGTTCTGGAGGACGGAGACGCAGGCTGCAAGGGCTCCTAGCAGGGGTTCCAGACTAGCTTTCCTTTCGCTAACTGTTCACTCTTCTTTAACTGTACTCTTTGTTTTACTGGGCGTGAACTACACTGCTCTAGCTATCGCGCGTAGTATGTGCAGGATGCTCAGGTCCTGATATTAGTGGTCTGGGATCGGTGATAGCCTCCTTTGAGCTCACTACATATTCTCTACCATACGAGAGACGAGCCACCTTATTGGAACCTGGCAGTTTAGTGGGGACCAGGTCATGTGCGGCACACGAGAGAGGAGAGCGAGAGAGAGCGAGAGAGAGAGAGAGAGAGAGAGAGAGAGAGAGAGAGAGAGAGAGAGAGAGAGAGAGAGAGAGAGAGAGAGAGAGAGAGAGAGAGAGAGAGAGATTGTGGTAGATGCTAGGCAGGTTTGCTACACTGAGAGTTCGACCGTCATTTCCAACGATTACTATCGTTCGCCCCACAGCGGGGCCGATGTAGGGATGGTGGGCACCGAATGCCCCTGCGACACTCCTGACCGACAACTACTGCTTCTTTGATTCCCCTAACGAACACAGTAGGCTTTTAGTACAGGAACGGTGGCAGTAGGGGTAGGACATAAGGACAGAAAAGGGCGGTAAGGCGTTGGCAATGGAAAGAAATTGATGCACCCACCGTCATCTTTCAAGTGGGCTGGTTTTTAAGCGCTGAATTGGACCGTATTACACGTCTACCAACAAGGCTGTACGGATGTCAAATACTTTCAAGAGACAGGTGGTGGGATGGAATTCGGATTTACATCGCACGTCAAGACAGATTCTAGTATCGCACATCCGTGTTGGTTACAAAAAAATAACTTGGAATTCCTTCTCTTTGATATCTGATACTGCAGCCGACGGATATGAGCATTGTAAGTACAAAGTGGGACAAATGGCATGCTCGATTTAAGTGAAGAAAACAGCAGCCTTTTCAAGGAACTAGACCTACGTGGCCTGTTTGATTGAGATATCTGACGAGGGCGCGTCAAAGTGTAGCTGCCTTTTCTCACGGATGTTAGCGCGGCTACTTAAGCATTTCGCATTCGGTTCGCTCAACGAACGTGACAAGCAGTGCGTACGTGCGTGACTCAACCTCTTTCTTGCGACGCCGTGACACCGATCAATATTTTCCTCTTGATCTATATTTCTCTCTTCAGTGATTGGTCGCAACCGCACACCCTTAGCGCACAGGCAAACAACTGGCAAGGCTGCCGACGTCAATTAGCTGGTGATGACGCTAGCGGTGCTGCCTGTGCGATAGCTGTCTCACTGCAGAGGCCATTCGTCCCGTAATGCGATCGGTGAACGCCCCACTACCATTGACAAACCCTTCTTTGATATCCTGGTTGTGTGCGCGCAAGTGACGTGACTAGGCGACATGACCGACTGGCCTCTGCTTGGACCAACCAATGTACGTCGAATTATCGAGAGGCACCAAAGCCGCTGATCTCACACTTACCCCTAATTGAATCATCCCGTGCCTGCTGCCAGGCCATCGCACTGACTGACGCACCACCACCACGTTCAGCATGGCACTGTAAACGAGCATTATTCGATAGTTTACAAGCAGGGACTGTGAGCCGAAGTTTAGGTTCTCACTACTAGAAGCAGACAATATTGCACCAAAGTTGCTACCTCGAGGTGTATAATTGATTATTAGTATTGTTGGTGAAACAAATCACTCGGCAGCAAATGGGTCAATTTCTGGGATATTTATGCGGTCAAGACGGATCCGTAAGGCATGAGCTCCAGTCTCCACCTAGTACAGGCAGTGACATCTGTTCATACTCAGCGAAGAAGAGTATGCATATTCTTCAGTTATCCGGAAGAATGCTGATTACAGGGGAAGCAGATCTACAAGTGATCTTGGGAAGTCATTTTACTAGCCAATTTTAGCTAAGATTATAATTTCTGCAACACTTGGGTTTGGTGCGACTGACTGGTGATGGCTTATAGACCAGAAATTTTCATTCCTGTCTTCCCTATCTCTCGACAATCGTCTTCTACTTATAATACTAACCGCTGTGTGGTCGTTAGGGCAGGACTCAAGAGGGAACCCCAAAGTACAACGGGACGATTGAGTTCCCTAACTGATCGATGAGCGCCAATCTACCCTTATTTTAATTTATAATAGTTAGGGAACTCAACCTTTTAATATCTTAAAAATACTGAATTACTTCGAAATTCTAATAAATATAACCACATAAACAGCAGGCACTTTTGATAAAAAGCAAAATTAACGAGAAAGAGAAGAAGGCATAGTGACAGAGATGTGGGTACTTATATGAGGCTGCGTCGAGATTATTTCATCTTTTTAGTCAATCAGTATCTTATCATAATCTGGGATCAGGAGAACAAAACTCCACACGCACTTAGCGCAGGTGCTCCACACACTGGGTTTAGCGGATGGGTCATAAGCACTTCATCGAGCCGAAGTTCATCAGTGCCTCGCCACCTGTCATTGCAGAGAGAAAGTACGATATAGAATACGGACAGATTAATATAGTAATTTTATGGGCTTTTTTGACTTTACTCACCCAATCATAACCCTAAACTCCCCGAATTTTTTCTCCAGATACACCTATATGGATATGTTCATTCACGAAGGGCCGCAAACCGGTCCTTCAGCTGCTCGTAGCAAACGATTTCCGACTGGGTGGCAGAGGTGATAAACAGGTAACCACCCAATAGGCTGAACTTGGCCAGGCTATGAAAGCCAAAAGGGTTAAGATAGAGATGCTAGTTGCGAATTGTTTCGGGTCTGTTTTGGCTTCATTCAATCCAGCTTAACCCTGGTTATCAGGTGGGACCGGAAACGCAAACATGAGTACGCACGCACAGACAGACAGGATCCTGTAGAAAACGCTGAAATGTAACTAGGACAACGGCAGCTGCTCAAAATCACATGTTCCATCGGGGTTTACAACTCCTGCCAAGGGGCCACAGCATTTGCAAATATGGTATAATATCAAAGTTTTGCCTGCAGCCTGTGGCTGTGACAGAAGGCCTCAGGTTATGAAGCCGCGAACTTTATAGCAGTGACGAAGAATCTTGTTCTAGACGAATTTCCTTTCAAAGGCGAACATCGCGCAAAGAATCAACTTCAGCCGACAACCTCACCTGCGGTTTAGGCGCTACTGAGCTATTATCTATCACGGGAGAGACACAAAAAATATACTTCGCAGACGAGTCATCTGAGCAACAAGATGAAATCAGTGAGGAAAACTGTTACTTCCCCCGCTGTTTGAAGCTTTTTGCTGAGCACTTAGCACACTTGCGAGATCACTCTGCCAGCCATCCACCTCAGTCTAGTTGCCGTAACTGCAGGAGCAGCTACGGCTGAAAAGAAGACCCAAATAGTACACTTGC
The DNA here is from genome assembly GCA_017591395.1 of Schistocephalus solidus. Lineage (NCBI taxonomy): Eukaryota > Metazoa > Platyhelminthes > Cestoda > Diphyllobothriidea > Diphyllobothriidae > Schistocephalus > Schistocephalus solidus. Next base: position 40,205 of record WEDG01008283.1, read on the forward strand.
GTAGGCAGCGTGAGCTATTAAAGAAACACGGTCTATCTTAGGAGATGTTAGCCGCAGTTCTGAAATGTGTTCTCGATTAAAAAATATTACTTGAGCAGCATAATACCAGGATGTATAAGTTACGTCAGGATGCCGGCTTTCGAATAGCTACCTGCGAAAAGTACATTTTCATGAGATAGCTAATCCACTGTACGGTAGTAGGTATTGGCCTCCACGAACTCAGCACAGCCCGCTGTGGGGTTGAAGTCACAGCACAAGAACACTCATGCGGCACCCTTCAAGATCTCTCTCTCTCTCTCTCTCGGTCCCACTGACCCAGACAGGTGCATCTACGAACTTAAATATTTCGGTAATTTTAACCACTGGATCATTAAAACGAATATGTGCTTCGGCTGAATAGGATGCGCACCAAAAGCAGAGTTTCAATGCAACCGTGTTTGAAAGACGGGAATTTTAGCGACCATGATGGTCAACTAGGACAGCAAGGCACTTGGTTCGCACGCCACTTACTGACTACTCAATAACTATGAATTTGACCGTTGATTTCTGATCCCCTCATAAATTCAACCACATCTGTTTAGAAAACACATTTTTTAATTTTATTTACTTGGTAGAAAATCACCTCGTCAGAATTATTACTTTAACAAAGGGTATCTTTCAGTTTTAAAACTTTTTACATTCTCGAATAATTTTGAACACAACCTACTGTTACACGTTCCTTCAGGGTATCTAAACTATAAGTTGCCTTTTTTCCATGTGAAGAAAATAATATAGTTTGGAAGTTATCAAGACGTCATAGAGGGCCCACAAAACATTGCCATCGATGTAGACCAGTTGGTATACTTTGCAAGAAGCATTAGGAAAAGGACAGTTAAGATGCTTTGTGAGTGGACATTTCACGATATTAAAAATCTCATAAATCGAAACTTCTTAACAATCAAGAATACACTTTGTCGATTATATTTCTTTGAAAAAGACGCAAGCGGCTACCAGATAGGCACAAGAAAAAATAATTTATTTTGTTTTCTAGAAAATATGCGCTTGGAATTATAAGGGAGTAAATATTCAATTGAAAAATTCATATTACTTAAGCAATCAGTTTTTCAGAAGGTCATTTCCGCAGGTGGCCAAAAAGAAACTCGTTAAAAATCCAGTATCCCGGCCTTCTATATATATATATATATATATATATATATATATATATATATATATATATATATATATATATATATATATATATATATATATATATACTGACATTTTGGTGCATGATAATTAATATAACAACCCTATCCGAGAAATCTCTTCAAAAATCAAAAAAACATTTGAGAATTTCGGTTAACATCTCACGAGATAACACGCGGCTCTTTAATAGCCCACGCTGCCTACGCAAGTGTACTATTTGGGTCTTCTTTTCAGCCGTAGATGCTCCTGCAGTTACGGCAACTAGTCTAATGTGGATGTCTGGCAGAGTGATCTCACATGTGTGCTAAGTGCTCAGCAGAAGAATTAACTTAGCTGTGTGCGTCTTCTCAGTCAGCTTCAAACAGCAGGAAAATAGCAGTTTTCGTCACTGCTTTCATCTTGCCGCTCAGATGACTCGTCTGTGAAGTATTTTTTTGCGTCTCTCCCGTGATAGATAATAGCTCAGTAGCGCCTAAACCACAGGTGAGGGTCATCGTCTGATGTTCATTGTTTGCGTGATGTTCTTCGTCACTGCTATACAGTTCCCGGCTTCATAATCTGAGGCCTCTTCTGTAATCTGAGTTGACTACACCGTCTCTTTTGAGGCCTTACCGAACGATACCGGGAGAAAAATATTCTCCATGTATAAAGGGGTCTTTTCCACATGAAACAATATTTCTACACTAAGGATTTAATCGCTGGCTAGCTAGCATTCCATTATTCTTGTAATTTATTTGTATTTTGTTTCGCTCGTAATCCGACTGATTACAAAAGATACACAAAGAAACTGATGTTCCAGACCATGGTAAAATGTGCATCGGCGGACACCCTGACACCATTTAACAGGTTAAATTTGTTCAAGTATTACTGGAGTATGGCATTTATTGGCCTGACGTATCGGATTCCTTCTTGACCCTATCATCAGAGACAGCTGCGGAACGGGTGTGCATCTATCACCCTTGTTACAACTGTCTCTGATGATGGGTTCTAGAGAGAATCCGAAACGCGAGGCCAATAAACACCATGTTCCAGTGATCGCCTGTCTGAACTGCTTCCTGGAAAATCACTTGTTCGCTTCAATCAGTAATCTCTGGGCGCGGTGGGAAATATTTGCTCTTCGGGAGTCGTTTATCTATGCGCAGATTGTTCGAGCCTGTTATCTATTTGTGCTCTTGTGCTACTGTAATTTAATTAACTTGCACATTAACGTCAAAATACCCCCTTTTTTAAAAACCGATCAAGCCACGTTCCTTGTCGTTTAGTTCGACGCTTGGTTTAGAAATAGACGCAGCTTTTGAAGTCTGCATGCACAACTCCAACTGAATGACAAATATTTGTCTCCAGCAACTGCACTCACAGAACCTGTGAGTTCGTCTTAAAATGCGGGCATATGCTTCCAAACTTCTCCATCGTTGGTAGCTCTTGTCATTTCGGCATCACCGTAGGCTTTATGCAGCATAAAACACGGAAAAGTCTATCTACTTCCTACTGAATTCACCAAATCCTAATTTTACCGTATGCTTAGTATCAGCAAGTGGTGTAACTTTCTAGCCTAAGCGGCACTCTCGAGGACAGAAAAGAGACCCAGGACAGCCTATTTTAACTTTATAAAACTAAATCTCTGTAAACCGAATATGGCCTTTCATTGAGAGCCAAGCACAGTGTTTGATTGCGTTTCGTTTCTAGGGTAATATAAGGGTCAGTATTTAGTAGATAGTACTGGTGAAAAAATTTAAGTTGAGGAGAGGGTTGAACAAGGGAAACTTATACTATCTGGTCATTGGATCTTAAGTATTCTTATGCTCTACCATTGAGCCACGAGCACAACTGGCTGATTATGTTCTGTAACCTGATTGGTCAGGTCCCTCCACCATACTTTTTCATACCCGATCAGAACTGCAAGACATCGTGTCCATGGTCCAAGGACAGAGCGTTGAACTGCTTACCACTCAATGACTCGAAAAAACTGGGTTTGAACCCCGGGTCTGTTAACCTGGTGGTGGGTATTGTTGGCTGACGACTGCTACTAAACCAGAAATGGTCACCCCAATCTCCCTGGTTTTTTTCCTAACCCGTTATCTGCACATGCGTATGGAAGGAATAGCGGCAGAGACGAGGAAGATTTGACGGGTCATGTATGATATGATACTCATCGTCAACCAGCCATACCAGGGAATATGGGCCTTAACCATTTAGTTATTAAGCCCTAGGTCGATCGATCTATCATGGCCTAAACACTATCTGCTTATTTGCTGGTAGTCGACCCTATGAGATCTGAGGTAAACAGCGGGATATGAATACCCATAGTCCTAGAGCTGTGTCCTATGAGTGCTTGAAATGTCTGCAGTTTGTGGGGCTTATGCTCAAAGCCATGCCGAACGCCCTCAATGGGATGTTCAAGAAAACCTCTGTGCGGACAGCGTATTAGACAAAAAATAGCATCGAAACTACCTGCGGAATGTACCTGCGGGAGCAAGAGCGTTTCCTTTGGAATTCTGTTGAACAGCTGAGCTATAAGACTTTACGACCGAAGCCCGTTAGGTTGATCAATCCTCATATGGAAAATGAACGTCTCGCACTAATAGCACTGCGTTTTTGCTGTCAGGAATTAGAGTCAGCTAGCGATCTCATTAAATTTTAACAGAAATGCTGAAATACATTTTTTTATTGGGAAGGCTTACGTAAGTGAGATTATAATACTGATAGTCATGCGGCATAACCCCTTAATATTTCAGACAGTTCAGGATGTTGAATTTCGAAAGCACTTATTTTCATTCGCTTAGAAAAACCAAATTCTGTAACTAATAAGCCTGTCTTATGTTGATTTCGATGCCCTTATAAATACGAATATATATATATATATATATATATATATATATATATATATATATATATATATATATATACATTGCTCTGTCGAGGAAAGCTACCAAGCCAAGCTAAACTACCTCTTTGAATTCCGTACATCGATGCATGAAACAACAGAAGCCAAAATAAAAGGAACTAGGTATTTCCAATCAGGTGCCTCAAAAAATAAATGGTTATTCCTTCCTTATATAAGGAATGTGTCTGAACTCGTTGAAAGACACTAGCGGAAACACCAAATAAAAGAGGCTCACAAACTGACGGCTACCTTACGCACTCAGTTTGTACACCCTAAGGATATGGTTGGCTATCTTGATAAGAAAGAAGTCGTCTACAAGATCCAGTGCGATGCCTGTAATGCTGTATATTGTGGCCAAACGGAAAAATCTGCCTCCACTCGCATTCACGAGCATCAACGTGCGATCAAGACACGTGACCATTTTCCCATGAAGCCATGCACACGTTCGATACAGGGCACACTTTCGCCTGGGAACTAGCTCACATCGTCAGAGCTTGCCCCTCCAAGAAAGGCCGAGAGTTTCTTGAGGCCATGCACTCCGGTGAATCATGCAAATGTCTCAGGGAAAAATACAAGAGACGACAACCAGTCAATAAAGACTGACACACACGGTGGCCACTCGTTGGAGCAAACATGAAGTGAGTATCGATTGTTAAGCACTTTTGAACTTTTAATTGTCTTCTGCAAATTTACTCTAAAACCTTCACATAACGATAAATAGCTCAATCTCGGTCGGCAACGAGCATTCAGTGTGATAATTGTCGGAAAGTTATTTTTGTGATACAGAAAAACTGACATATTTTCAAGGATGTATTCTCGGTGCATTGACTCTGAGCAAAAATATGAAGAGGAACGAAAACACCCTAGGGGTTTTTAACTATGCATAGGTAAGAGAGAATTAAGAGGGGCCGAGACACCCACATACCTGCCGAAATTACTGCCCACTATGCACTGCCAATTACCCGGGTACCGTTCCTGCATGCAGCGACGGATGTAGCCCGCAATCTGCTGGTTATCCGTGCGCCCATGCATGGCCTCCGCGGCGCTCTCTACTGCGTACTGTTGCATGGATTCGGACATGTCCGTGGTCTTCACCTCGGCTCTACGGTACGGCATCGTGTTTCCTCTGCAACGGTGCTTCCACCTTGCCTATCTGTGTCTGCAATTTTCTGACGATGGCGGGGTTGTGTGCTCATGAGCATCGTTATACGTCAGTCACAGCAGCTATTGGTCGCACCCTGACCTTGTGACTGAATTCGAGGTTGGGCGACAAGAGTATTGCACTGCCTTAGTCCTGACTTACGTAGGCTTGGGATGCGTCACCGTGGTTATTTCTGGTGCGGATGAAGACACTGCGCATGCGTGTATTTGAGTGTGTGCGTATGTTTGTGGTGAATGTCAGCTACCATGTACGGCCCGAGCTAGTACCATTGCACTTCAATAATATGCAACTCGCGGTTCTGCTCAGGTGCTTTCGTGTGCGTTTCTGGGAGGCTCACATCCTAATTTAGTTTACAAACAGCCAGCTATGGTGGTAGAAACCCAAGAAACAGACTTGAGATGGGCTGCTTGAGAGGATGGTAATTTTATTTTCAATAGCGTTGGAACTCTAAAACGGCGAGTAAAATTCGTTTCCTTCAACAGCTGTAAATCCAACTGAAAACGCGATTCTATAAGCGTACTCAATGGACCTCGTAAAGCAGGATCAAAAATAAGCTCTATTCTCTACAGTCTGTTTTAGTCCCCAGATCAGTTCTCAGGACAGTTCTCTCTGTCCGTCAGTCTCATTTACCTCGCCAAGCAGTTTGGCGATGCCAGGAAAAGCTGTCATCGTGCTGGTTATGGAATCATTTTTTGAAGCTTAATGGCAGTCCCAATTATACCGACCGGTAACGATTCAACCCTTCTTCATCAAAATCGTCCTACAGCACGGAAATTTTAATGTAGTTATGTCAGTGCGTTCGTAAATTCGCGTAGCCGCTTCGCAAGGGCGTGATTCAGTGAATTTCCACGAGATTTTGTCAATTCTCAGAGAGGCTATGAATGCGGTTAAATTAACTGGAGCGGAGAAATCTCAGTGGTCGAGTTAAATTGTAACTCAGGTCCGAACCTGTTTTAATCCTCAATTACCGTATAAAAGTCCCTTGCGGCGTGATTTCAACCGAAAGGTATCCTTTCTTCCAGCATTATATTTGAAGAAGACGTCATTTTCTATCAAACGGGCACAAGAAATAAAAATTTTTGTGCAAGTTTTCTGTAAAATATATATTAACTAATTAGGACATCGAAGATTAATGAACAAATTGTTTACTACAAAAGTAGCCATTTTTTACAGAGCATACATTTTGCAGGCGTTCAGAAAGAGACTCTTTCAAAAGCAGGCAACCTAATGTTACTGAAATATCCTGAGATGAGGCTGCACGACAACCCTACTTAATTGATTTGTTTGAATCGAAAACATATTTCAGCATTTTAGTTGACATTTCATGAGGTAGCAAATCTACTGTAGTAAAAGTAATCGAAACTTCTGTATGTATCTATTTACAATAATTCACTTTGACGGAAACTAAATCCAGCCAGTTCTATATCCAACAATGGTTCCTTTGTGAAAGCTATAGAACAAATTTTGGGTACATCCTCTAAAAGATACAGTTTTCAGAATCTTTATTCCGCACACAGTAACTTAAAAGCTGGCATGTAGATGTATTTCTTCTCAGAAGACGCTAAAAGGCACCATGCTGCCTATGCATTGGACACAGCTCCTTACATTTTCGAGCATATATCCTCGGTTTCGGGTTAGAGAGGATGACTACTGCCTAAAAACTGCTTTGAAACTCACAGCAAAGCTCTCGGTATGGTCCGCATGAGATACCGAAGAGGGCCTAAATGGGCGGACTAAACATAAATTTACGTCTGCTGCATAAAGCGAACTCTGCCCGCTTAAGAGGTTCGTTAACCAAAGGTGTTCACCCAACATTGCTGCACACATTAAAGGGTGGAAATTCCTTCATACGACAACAAATATGGCGTGGACACACTTATAACAAAACCTAAATGGGTGGACTTAACAGAAATTTGTGTCTGATGCATAAAGCGAACTCTGCCCGCTTAAGAGGTTCGTTAACCAAAGGTGTTCACCCAACATTGCTGCACACATTAAAGGATGGAATGTCCTTCATACGACAACAAATATGGCGTGGACACACTTAAAACAAGGCCTAATTGGGCAGACTGAACAGAAATTGGTGTCTAGTGGAGTTTGCATCTCCGTGTCTTCGCATGAGCAGCTGCTCCACAGGATGGTGGCGTAGGTACTGTGACTGGTACACTATTTGTGATAGCAGACTTGCGATGCATTTACCGCACTCTGTCCTCCTCTTCTCCCTCAACCTGAGCCCCATGTTATAAACTGAGGCGGGCGAAGGTACAGTTGGCTGTTGTGGCTGGAACAGCTCCTAGACGCGTGCAACTACACCATGGAGTGGGACTGCCATAGAGGTCACGTTAAGAAGGAGTCTTTGCAGCCTTACTCTCAGTCTACCAGTCAACAGTTTCATACAAACGCAGTCTGAGCTGCCTGCAATTTGTGAGTCATCTCATCGGTTGGTAAACTTCCTAGCCACGGCTTTTGGTGCACCGTGATAGATTAAAGTGTGTCAGGTTGTTTAGAATAAACGAATACGAAGGTTCCAGTCCCTGGATTTGCATGAGAAAAGGAGAAGTCTGATTGAACAACGGAACAATTTATGCGGAATGGTTACCCGAAGGCGTTTATAAGCTGATACCTACGCGTTCGGCATTGGAGAACCCAAATAGGAACACCAGTAAGGATGTGGCCTACATCAGGTATGTCCCAGAAGCGATGGAGCGCCAGTTGTTGGACTAGGTGTTGAAATTGCACACGGCCCAAAACTGCCAGGCACAGCAGAGTTATATCAATCAAAGACAGAATAAACCTCAAAGAGCAATCTGAGGTAATATACCGTATCCCATGTCTTAATTGTCCTTGTGACTACGCAGGTCAGACTGAACGCATGCTTGGATCGCGCATACGTGAATACAAAATGGCTGGGCAACGGGATGATGAATTATCAGAAGGTGCGGTCCACAACTATGAAATGAGCCATACGTACAACTTCACAGTCGTCAAGATAATGACCCACGCTGGAAACAAGACGAGTCGGGAATTGATTAAAGCCTGGTCTACGAACGAGAACTCAATCGATGTATTGAATAGGCGCCGGCTTACAGAGCCTGCAAAGTCACCTGCAGACTTGCTTCAGTTATTATTGATTGGTATTTAACCTCTATAATCGTCGTATTTTTTGCTGCTGTTATCACTGATGATGAACTCCTGCACGAGTTCGAAAGCTCAGAATGATAAAAAAATTGTTCCGGTCCTCGAACAAACTTCTCCTTTTCTCAGATTGCTTATTATGGGGAAACTGCGCTGAGATATCAACTTCACTCTGTATTCCCACTCCCAGATCCCAGCCACTGTCCGAACCGGTCCGTTGCCTGGTGCGGGCATTGGTTGCAATACCAGAGACGACTGTGGTTTCCACAGAACTTCCATCATGCCAGAAGTTAGTGAGAAACAGAGGTAGGAAGCACCATAGCCAATCAGGTAGGAATAGAGATTCTGTCTTCAGTGTGGAAGTGTTGCAGTGTTCACTCTCCTAAACATTTGTCATGTAAAAAGCCCCTGGGACCGATTAGGTAAACTAAGCCAGCAACCCGACAAATTGCCTTCTCCGAGATAGTAAAATCAGAAGACCAGTTGGCGAGTGCACGCGTGCTTTCGATAGATTCTCATCGGGCCTGTATACTTATATGCTAAAACATTCGATCAATAATGTTCGTCTTTTTCATACAAGTGAGTCGTGTGAATAGGGGGGTGGTGATAAGAGACAGCTTGTTAAGCAGCAGTGAGGGTTTGGCGGAGCCGTTCAAGGGGGGAAGGGGGAAAAGAGGAAAGAGGGAGGAAAGAAAACACACGGTTGGTAGAAAATTACGTCTTCTTCTAATTCTATACTTTAACCAAGAGTACCATTCGCTTTTTAAAAAAAACTGAACAAGTTCCTGAATAATTTTGAATCCAGTCTGCTGCTCCGCCTGCGTTGAGGGTTTCAAACGAAGAAAGTCTTGCATTTATATACCATATTAGGAAGAAGAAGAAGAAAAAGAAGAAAAAGAAAAATAAGAAGGAGAAGAAGAAGAAGAAGAAGAAGAAGAAGAAGAAGAAGAAGAAGAAAAAGAAGAAGAAGAAGAAGAAGAAGAAGAAGAAGAAGAAGAAGAAGAAGAAGAAGAAGAAAAGAGGGCATGTTTGTTTTCATAAAGTTTCCAATTTTAAGATTTTTAAAACCGTGAACTTTTTCGAGACTACTTTTATCAGGTTTGCCCACGGTCTCCAGATTTGTGTGGCGTATTCCAGAGGTGACCTCAAAAATGTTTGAAAATCTCGAAGAAGCTACCGTAATCGAAATCAATACAGGCTCTCCTAGTTGCATGCAATACTGTTATTGCGCTTTTTACCGTTGTCCAGCAATTAGCTGGATGGTTTTTAGGAATTCCTCGTCAACACGCCGAGGTGGTTTTGGTCTTCCATGTCTGCAAAAACTGCACCTTCAAGAAATTAGTTTCTCGTGTCGGCGGACATGGCTGGGTTAGCAGGACGAAGTAAGGAAGCAAGTGAGTTTACCTCTCCTCCAGCCAAATTCAGTCAACCTGTAGTCTATATTCATTTGCAAGCTTTTGGATTACACACCCAAAATATTCATGTTATAGAAGGCAATGCTGCTTAAGTGCGCAATCTTCGTTGTATATGAGAAATAAAATGGGTCCCAGAACTTAATCCTGTGAAAACCCATTGTCACTCTAGTAGGGCTTGACTTCTTTTGATCAATGCAACCGGATTAACGTTGACCCAGCTTGTACAACAGTCTCTAGTGAGGCGCAATAGCGCAGGAAGAAGGGAATAAGTCAATCTTCCTCAGTCTGACTGTGCACGACAAAGTTCTAAAAGTGTCCACCCGCTTGTTCGTCCATCTTTACACCTCCCCGTTGGGATCACCATCCTTCTTCATTCATGACATCCAAACTGTTACTCCATGTTCCAAATACGATCTGAATAAAATAAAATATTTGTACGAAGTGTTCCTAATAAAATACTACAATAACGGCTGGTCCACCGCATAATTCTGACCGATTTATGGATCACCATAACTTCGTGTTAGCCCGTTGAGCGGGATCCTTGTGTGCTTTGCTAACTTTCATTGCAATACTGTATATTTCATACTGTTGTTTTGGGAAGGATTTTGGAAAAACTCTCTGTGGCACGAATACACATTTGGGTTGTACTCCTGCAAATATTTCGTCGGAGAAACTCTTTCGATCAAGATTCTAGGTGCCTTAATGAATTCAATGAAAATCGCATCCACTGGATGATCATGGTAATTTAAACTCCTCCATCTTCCCGCTTATAAATAATACTCAGAGGAGAAAAACGTCCTAGGGGAAATCAATGTTTGCCAGTGCATCGTGGTTGACCGCTCCACGTACACCGTTAACTGCTTCTTCATAAGTTTCAGCAACACCAAGTTTCAGCAGCAAGTTTCAGCACCAAGTTTCAGCAACACCAAGTTTCAGCAGCACCAAGTACATTCCAGGCTGGTTGGGCGGCAATTTTCCGACTCCAGTCCAGGCCTTCTTTCTAGATCGGAGACTTGAGGGTAGTTATCCATTACTCTGTCGGTTTGCCTTCTTTTATGACAGATTATCCATCCTGGTTCACACCGTACACCAGATAGTTCTTGAAAGACAAATAGATTATTACGAGGAGACAAAATAACTTGACAGGCTTCATTCAATTTAATTCTGCTCTTATAAATGCAGGCAAGATTGAAACGATCATCTGCTGCTGCAGATGACGCAGAATATTACTGTTGCTTAAGATCTGATTTGGAAAAAATTGAGAGTGGGTTAAGGTGCAAAAGCCGACTGATAGCGAAATAAAGGACTTAACCGTTCTTTTTATCATACTCCTCAAACGACGAAATGGGATCAAAATGTCTAGTATCACTAGGTCGGTGGTTGTGCAGGAACTTTGCGTGTCCCCGAGAGTTTTGTAATAGATTTACTTCATAGTTCATTCAAATTCTGTTAATTTCATGTTGACAGGTTTCACGTTGCTGTTTGTACTCCTGCTTTCAGTCAAAAACGCCTCTAGAACCTATTACCTATTTTAAGGGTGGTTTAAATTTCGCGGTTCATCAACCACGGACCGTTGCTTGTCCCCCTTTTCCGGTGGGGAAGTTCGGCTGAGCATTTCTCTTCACCCATGAACTGAAACTGCTCTTATATACGTAAAATTATCACCATAACATGGTTGTCAACTGCATTACTGAGAAATTTCTTTGTATTTTGGGAAATCTCCCTTTAAGATCTCATGTTATTTATGCGTGATAATCACGGAGTATTATAAAAGCAGTAAAATGTGACTGCTCGACCCACTGTAGCAGCCGAAGACTTCGAGGTTTGCACACACACGGGCGAGTAACGCACCTGTAGTCGTTATTAGATGATGCGCGTATTGAACAGGGTCTCTAAGCCCCATGCCGATCACTCAAACGCAACAGTCATTAGAAGGAACGGCAGAAATGTTTGAAATAAATTCTACTATTAAGGAGGATATAAAGGTATGAAAGGGCACGATAGAAAATAAAGAAGGGAGCGTTACATGAGGCGATATCCCTTTTGGAGTGGGGGTAATTACGTCATGTCTGTTGGATAACCGGTGGGGAGTGCAACGCTGATGGCCACTGCAGGGTCGGGACGAGGGGATGCTGACATTGAACGGAGGGTAGCGATTCGATAAGCGGCGACGGTACTCGGGGGATGGGGGTCAGCGTTCGAGAGTGGAAGGGGGCACCGACATCTTCACCGACATTCCATCACTCCATCCCCATCCGGGATCCGCGCAAAAAGTGCTCCCAGTCCATTCAAACAATTCTGTTGGAACTGTGGTTCGTTACACCACTGACAAGGTGACCTCGTAGATTCAGCGCGCTCCACTTTACCCGGTTAAACAAGTGTCCTAGGCAGTTTGAACATTGTCATGCATTAGCACGCGTCACGAATGCTACATGATCTTAGAGTAAATTTTTCACTGCCCTGTCCATGAATTTATGAAAGAAAAGACACAAACCAGTCCAAGTCTGCCATTAGACATCGGGAATGCCAAAACATGTAGCGATAAGGGCATCCTTCTAGGAGTAGATTTTACTCAGTTCTTTTAGCAGAAAGATGTACCTTCGGCAGCCTTTTATGGGACACAATATGCACTAGAAGACGCATTTGGGGAAAACGGTTAAATATAATAATTCCACTTCTATCAATTCCTTCTTTGACTCGAGGGTTGCAGGTAAACCATAGTTAGCATATGTGAAAAATGCTTAAATGATCAGAAGTTAGGCTGGAAGAGTGAGAGAGAGAGAGAGAGAGAGAGAGAGAGAGAGAGAGAGAGAGAGAGAGAGAGAGAGAGAGAGAGGAATAAACTTTCTTTTGAAAATATCACTCAAAATTTGATATGGCGATTTACGGCAAAAAGATATCGGAAGCCTTGACGCGTGGGATGGGAAGAATTAACAGCAATTAGATCCGAATGAAGGGCATGGAAAATATAATCCAGAATGTGACCAGCGAGTTGTTTGATCGTTGTGAAGTGCTGTAGTATTATCCTACCAGCTAAAAAAATATGAGAAACACCAGGAGCAGAAGAGAACATTCTGAGGATAAGCATAAGCAAAGCAGGAAAAATAACAGAATATTAGTAGAGCATAAGAGGGCGAACGCAGACATCTATGAATCTCCAGATTAGGGGTTGAGGTCTGTATGATCGGAACTTAGAAGACGAATGTAATAAAGATGTTAACGCAGGTTAGTGGAGAACATTTTAACATAAACTGGGAATTAAAGCTTAGATGTCAGGATAACGCCAAGGTCCCTGAAATAAGATACATCTTTGGGAATAATTTCCAAGAATGTAGGAGTGGAAGAGGGTCACATTCAGACAACACGCTGGGAGGATTTCTGCTTATTCACCACAAGGTCATTTTCATATGACCATGCTGAGATTTGGTCGTGGCCATCATTCAGAAACTGGAGGTGTCTGATTTTTATGAGGAAGACCAACAACCATATTGTTAGCATAGTTAACATACAGATAGTCGTTTGGCGATCTCAAGTCATCAGTTGGAGAGAGAAAGAGGAGGTGAGGGGTAATATAAAACCTTAAATAGGTCCACACTTATTGGTAACGCTGTCGATTTCCACTTTCTGAATTGGACAAATTTAGTGTGGAAAGTAAAATATTCTCTAAGCCAAAAGACAGCCTAGTCGGGAAAGCCGCACACAGATGTTTTTTAAGGAGGAGATGGCGCGGATATTATTGAAGGTGGAGTAATGACCAAGAAACGCACCTACGTACGCCCGACAACCCTTATCTAAAGCTCATAGAGCAGAATGGACCACAAGAGTAACAAAATCTATGGTACTACAACTTGCCTTATATTCTAATTGTAAGGCATCGGAAAAATTGGAAGAGAATGGTATGATAATAGCTATGGCAACTCTTTCAGCAGGCTTCAGGGTGCGTAAGAGGAGGCGCTTTAATGAAAATATGTAGGATCAAAATAAGTTAATTTTTAGTGTTGAAAACACATGGTAGTAACAAAATGCTGTTTGAGGGAAGAAAGTAGTCAGTGGGAGTAACGATATAATTTCATTTAAAGAGTTTAAAACAGCGTCAACAAGTGCCGGTTTGCTGCGCTTATGGTTCATCAGCAGAAAGAGGTAAAGAATAGTTGCAAAAGAGGGTTGGAAACCTCCTTTTATTACGAAATTAATGTCCTTTAGACTATCACGTAGGTTTGTTTTGCAGAGCAGTTCCTTTTTTTATTCTGAAGAACTGTAGAAAGGGAGAAGCGATTCTGTCAGGTCTAACGATGACGCTACCAAGAGGAAAGTTAATATAAACATTTCATTTTAAATGTTTTATGGTAGCCAAAGGACGATTGGATGGATTTCGGCTGATCCGCATGGATCGAAATAAATGTACGGGTCAAGGAATCGCAATGTTCATATGAAAAATATATATATTTTTTAGTTGAGTACCCAGAAGGGCACTGTTATTGGATAAAAATCAATCAATACCAATGCGAAATCGTGTAAAGTTAAGTTTGAACAGTAGGTCAGCTTTTGGCGGTGATTACTCAGACCACCAACAGAGGAGCCTGAAACGATCGACAACAGTCCGAGTAGGGTCATACCGTGACATTGCTCCTCTAGGGCATATGAAGCAGCAAGGTAGCTTGCTTCTGAGCGTAGTACAAATGAGTAATGAGAGATCCGGTAAATTAATAAGAAGATATCACAATAATGCGCTCAGGGGAGCAAGTTGGTATGATAATCGGTAATTAATCTGAGGCCTGCACAGCTCAGTATTCAGATTGTAATTCTGATGATGGTTATCGGCATTCGAAACGGAGCTGCTTCAAAACGAGCGCGCAATATGACATAATTTTTTGGCAATAATTTAACGGAGGCATGAGTTATGAAGACCTAATAGTTCGTGGGGGAAACAATGCATGGAAGACATAATTTGGAGACGGCCTTCTAAATTCCCAATGGTCCTTTCTCGGGGTCATGGAGAAAGCTGCTCGGTAAGTAAGAGAAAAATAAAAGGTAAAGTAAATCAGTTTTAAGATAAATTTGCAGTCTTCTCTTTAATTTAGACAGTGTATTCAATAACCTTATATCGATTGGCAGGTTATTCCAAAGAATGCAATACCTGGAAGCAAAGAACAGAGAGCGTTTACATGTGGAGGATATAGGAGGTGGTATACACGATAGTTCGACTGTCGATTATGCTCCACGGAAGGGTGGTGCACGGATGGTGACTTGCGCGTGAATTAGTTTTAAGTGATATTAGCCTTTCGCTGCAGCTACCGCACTCTCTCCCCCTTCCCCAACTGAACCCGGTGTCATGACAGAGTCAA